>NCKU01004575.1:0-11986 GCA_003675995.1 Dinothrombium tinctorium
ATAATTTGATTTTTAAGGATGCGTTTCTTAATTTAAATAAAACATTATTTTATAGAGAGATGCGATTAATAGCGATAAATGCCACCGAAAGAATAAATGTCTGATCTTACCTTCAATGGTGAGTTAAAAAGTCTTAAGATTGCACGATCAAAGAAGAGAGAAATTTCTTTTCATTTTATTTTTAATAATGTAATTAACTAATTGTATGTAAATATTTTTCATAAAGCACAACAAATCACACTAAAATCATCTCTTTTATTTGCACACGTTAATTGCACATTTGTTCATTTTGAAAAAGTAATGAAACAATTTAAAGTAAAAGCAAGTGAATTGTGAATTTTTCATTTACAAAATCAGCATTTCTCTTGACATTCACATTCCAAATTTGAATGATTCAAATGCTTGCAACCGCATTGAATTTTGATAAGAAAACGCGGAAAACTAATGTCCAACTTATCGATGACCGTATGACCAGTGAACAACCAATATGCATATCAACAGTATTGAATCATAGTAGTAATTATAATATCATAATTTTTATTATAAATAGACTTTTCTGGTTTGATTCTTTTAGTAATAGGCTGAAAACATAATCGAAAGCTGCGAATGACAGATTTTTATTTAATTGCGCACAGAATGACTGCAATTAGTTTAAAATTTTCCGCCGACTCGCTTAACCATTTCGCTCACGTTATCGCGCAGACATGAGTGACGTGAAAGTGTTTAATTTCACATTGTGTATATTACAACATACACCCATTGCAGATTTAACATAACATCTAAATTGTTCGGAAATATTATATTTTTGCTCTTTACTTTTATCCTGCAGGTAATTGTTTTATTGATTTGATTGTCAGAGTTCTAATCTAATAATTTAATGTGATAATTTTCTACGCTTCAATTTCATTTTTCACATTTGCGTTGTTCGAAAAAGCGAAAACAAAAAAGTTCTAACAACTTATTAAAATGAAAAAATGCCTCAATTGCTGCACTCGGCGCTTAAGAATGTAGCGATTAATTATTTGAACAAAAGATTTGCAGTTTTGCTCAACTTTTTATCTAAACTAGAAATACAAGCTTTTCACAACGAGTGCAAAATATTTCTCGATAAAAGTTATCAAAGACAAACGTCCCCTGACCAGAATGGAGCTTGATTTTCCGGATGTATAACAATGATGATTGCAGAATATGTGAATGACTATCAAATTTCATTTACAACAAACACAGTCGATGAGAACAATGTGCTCAGAACAAGCAAACACAATGCATTCGCTTACATAGGCTTTAGTTTGCACTTAAAGTTCGACTGCTTTCGTAAATTAGCGATGAGCGACGAAGTAAAGAGATTACTCAAAGCACTCGGTTACAAGCAGCCCACGTTTTACGCTGGCCTCATGATTCAAAAACATGCCAATCACTCGTATAAAGTTCGTCAGTATCAAGATGCATTTTACGATGTAACTGAACCAGTTGGTACAGGCGCAACGCTATAAATCGCCTTAACAGATTCGCCTCTTGATGGTGGGTGCATGCAATATGTTCCTGGATCGCATATCTCATATCCGGTTCGAGAAACTGCGTTGAATAGTGATGACGAATCCTTGAAAAACATAGATTTACCAAATTCTGCTTTCGAAAAAGTGCCCGTTGAAGCTGGATCAATGATTATTCACAACTCATTGACAATACATCGATCGTCACAACATCTAAAACCAGGATTCATACGTAGAGCAGCAACCTTAACGTTTTATGATAGAAAATTGGCCATTAGAAAAGAATTGCCGTATTTGAATCGAATAAACCAATTAAATATCAGTGTATTAAAAACATTTAAGAAATTATTATAAACATTATTCATTTATTGATTTCATGTAATAATTTCTGCAACTTTAATTTTTTCTTCCTTAACAATTATCTTCTTGAGTCATTTGTCAATTTTGAACAGCATTTATTTATACATTTATTCAAATTATGTTATCTTGAACATTAAATTTCTAATAGCAACCAATTTTTTCTAACGTTAACTGTTGTAATCTTGTGCCATCGATGCACTTAAAATCGGGCAAAACATTGGACCACAAACTTTTATTGCGTACAAGCCAAAGATAATCATTGCAGCCTCGACAGGTGAATGGATTGCCTAAAGATAATGAAAAAAGGATTGAGACACAGTTCAAAAACTGGCTGGCTAAAAAATATATTACCTGCCGTGAGCACAACTCCGGGCAGTGATTTAGTTTGAACAGCATATTGAAGCATTCGCAAAAACAAAGGCCGAAAAACATTAGCATCTAATTTTCTAAGCGAATTGAAGCGCAAGTCAATCTCAGCCGGTATTAGATTATCGAAAGCAGTCTCGTGAATATAACTTATCGAATTGAAAGCCAAAAGTAGCTATCAAAGAAATAATTGTAAGAAAAATGTGATATCAAATAAGGATAACCTACAGTAAGTAGGGCGGGATTATTACTTTCATTTACAGCGAAAGCGTATTCACCGACTTCAGAAAGTTTGTTGAAAAGAAGATTGATCTCTGTAAGGCTTGAGATGTTCATAAAAGCATTTCGACCGATTCGATTGATTAGATTTCCATTAAAGTCAATTTTTATTAAACTTTTATATTTGGTAAATGTATTGTCCGGAATCTCTTTAAATGAGTTATTACCCAGAACCAATGAGTGTAGTTTTTGAAATTTAGATAAATCTAAAAGAGATCAATTTAAAAAAGGACTTTAACAAAATTAATATAAACACTTACAGTCAAATGGAAAGCTATTCATTGAATTTTCATGTAAACTCAAAATTTGTAATGAGTTTTCCGAACCTTGAAATGCACCATCTTCGATCTCTCTGATTTGATTAAACTCCATATACATGTTTTCAATTTTGTAATCGTTGAATAAATTTTTCGGTATTCGCGTTATTGGTGTTCCATTTAACCAAAAACCTCGAGCAGCTTTTTGTTTCGATGGCGCTTGAAAAGCTTTTTTAATATCTTCAATAGTTTTCGCTTTCAAACACGAAAACCCTTCGCGATCACAAGCACATGGCGCGATATCAGTAAGTTTCGGGCATATTTCATTGTCTTTTTGAGAAACAACAGATGCTATGAAAAGAGACGCAAGAATCACATAGAAAGCTGAAATGAATAAAATTTGAATTAAAAGAGATGAAAAGTCAGCAATTATTCTCATACTCATTTTCTTTTTTCTAGAGTGTCGAACAACAATGTTAAGAACCAAAAGTTTAAAAAGGTTTATAAACCACGTTGCAAAATAACTTTTAATTCAATGCAAATAATCGTGTCGTTTGATAGAATAAAACAATGAAAACCACGTTGTCCTACGTTTGCTTCTTCTACGTTGCTCGTTCTACGTTGTTCTTTATTTTTCAATTATTTTATTTTTTATCATGTTTAAATACAGCGCTGATAAATCTCTGATTTGGCAAACTTCAATGATTTATCAAATTGCTTTCGCAATTGAAATATTCTGCGTTTAAAAAAATTCTACCTGCACAAAATAAGAAATATTTGCTCATTATCATTCTTATTTATTCATTTCACTAATTTGAAAATATAAATTAAGAAACATAATCAATAAAACTTGTTGTTACTTATTTCGATGTTTCCGCTCTGAAATCATAACGCTCTTATCCGGAACAGTGTTGAAACAATTTCCAATGCACACTCATTGATAAACGTCTTAAACGAAAGAAGTGCAAAAATCAAATTGTTGTGGTTGTTTCTGAATCTACATTAAGACCGATTGAGATTTAATGTGTAATTTCTTCTTCAAGTATTACACTGTTTCAAACATTGATTGCAAACGAAATAATTTAGCTACAGTCATTGACAAAATATTTGCACAACTTTAGAGGACACTTGCTGCCGTGTGTTGCCGAAAAAATCGTTAAGAAAGTGAAGTCGTGGACTAAAAAAGTTTAATTTAGCTTATCGAATTCCTGCTGACATCTGTTGGCGTTAATGTTTATTGTTAAAGCTTTCATGTTTTAAATTTTACACACTAGATGTCAGCAGGGGTTTCATAAGCTAAATTAGACTTTTTTGGTCCACGACTTTACATTCTTAGTGATTTTTCGGCAACAGACGGCAGCAGGTGTCCTGTAAAATTGTGCAACTATTTTGTCAACGACTGTAGCTAAATTATTTCGTTTGCAATCAATCTTTGAAACAACCTAAGACTTGAAGAAATTACACATCAAATCTCAATCGAGCTTAATGTAGAGTCAGAAACAACCAAACAATTTGATTTTTTGCACTTATTTCGCTGAGAAAAAAATTTAAAAAAAAATTCCTAATATTTGACCATAACAATCATGTTTCTATTCGAAATTATGTCGATCCTTTCAAGTTCTAAGCTGTTTCGAATACTTGCTTAACATGAAAACTATTTATTGTCTGTTGAACCAAAGACCATTCAAAGTGAGTGATGCCTTCAATCGGGAACGAGGTCGAAAAGCAGTGAAAAATACGCGGATGAGTGACTAATTTATTCTAGGGGTCCAGTTCCGTATTGCCCCGCAAATTACAAAGTGATTAAAAATGTTGAAAAAATTATTTTAATCACTTTTTCGCCGCTTCGGGTATTGTTCGGACAAAATACCGCGAATATCCGCGCCAGAAATCACTAAGCACTCATTTCGTGTTACGCGATCGCGCAAAATAAAAAGATGTAAGTCGCAAAAATTAAACATCTCTATTGTGTGGCGATCGCCATTACAGCAGCCGCCGCCGCCGCCGCGAACGACGCGCCGAAATAGAGGTGGCGCTCCGCTTAAACGCCGAATTCAACTGTAATGTTAAACCTATGGAGAAACTTATTTTTTTAATAACTTTTTAAAGATAAACTTACCTTGTTTTTTTATTGCCAAAACCTTTTTACCTTTCGAATGTCTCCTATTTAAGATATTAATCAATGTTCAGTTTTTTATACTTACCTTTTTATTCTATGTTGAATCTTAACAGCTGTAAAATTGTATTGACCCGAATTGATAAAAAGGTACCCTTGCGCTGAATAAATGGTATTTTGGTAAGTAGAAAATTTCGCCATAGACTTAATTATAAAGTTCTCACGTGAATATAACTTGTTTTTTATAGGAATTGATAAAATTTTGATTTCAACATATATGTTCTCCGTTGGGATGACTAAATATGAAGACATCATTCGGGAAACCTCAATAACAGACGGACAAACCACTTCGCGAGAAACAATCGCCGACTGGATTTCATACAGCCGCGAAGTATGTGTCGACTGGTGCGATCGTCGGCAAAACTCACAGGGTAAAATAGGAGGCTTCGGCGTTGTGGTTGAAATCGACGAAGCCCAAATTGGTAGAAGAAAATACAACCGTGGACGTTTGGTGAAAGGTGTTTGGATCCTTGGTATGGTTGAAATTCGACCTGGTAATAATGGTAGAAGAGGAGGACGAATTAGACTGGAAATAATTCCAAACCGTCGCGATGCCTCATCGCTAATTCCAATTATTCTCCAACACGTAGAGGTAACTTCTATTAAAAATAATAGCTGCACGTAAAATTGATCTGCTTTAAAAACCATAATTGTTTATTGAAAACTTTATTTTATTTTTCAGCAAGGTACAACGATAGTGACTGACTGTTGGAAAGCGTATAATGCACTTACGAATTGTGGTTTTCATCATTTCACAGTCAACCACTCAACAAATTTTGTGGATTCAGGTACAGGCGCAAATACTCAAACGGTGGAATCGATTTGGCGCGATATTCGGAGAAACAATAATACAGGAGTTCGACATGGAAATATAGGATCTCACCTGTGCGAATATTTATGGCGCCGTTATGTTTTACATAAAGAAAAAGATCCGTTTTTATATTTTATAGAATGTGTCCGCCATCTTTACAATCCTAATTGATTGTTTTTTTCAATTTTTTTTAAATAAAAATGGAGACTGAACAGAAAGTTTCGAGTTTGATTTTAACAGCGACTTTTGGCGCGGATATTCGCGGTATTTTGTCCGAACAATACCCGAAGCGGCGAAAAAGTGATTAAAATAATTTTTTCAACATTTTTAATCACTTTGTAATTTGCGGGGCAATACGGAACTGGACCCTATTCTAGATACACTTATCTATTAGAAAATTTTGCAATAAATGCTTTTTCGCCATAAATGTACAAAAACGAAACAAATTTGAACGGCAAAGGCGACAAACCACGCTTAACGCATTCGTTTTTGCTTCGCAGTTCCATTCACTTGATTAAGTGTTTCCGATTTCAATCAACATTTTGCTCGTTTGAAGCGCCATTCTTTTCTCGTGTTTATTTCGCTTTTTTCTTTCGCATTTTTCGTTTTTTTTCTTTGCGACTCTCGAAAAAGAAAACAATTTTCAAAACACATGTAAAGAGGGGCCACTTTCTAATTTCATCTTTTATATGCTGATATTTCGATGTTATGAACTTCGTTTTATGAAAGCTCTCATTTAATTTTAATTTCTAATAAATTCGTCCACCGAATGATTACAGATTAGCTTAAACGCGAACTGCAAGACAAGTCGAATGCATCAGCTTGAATTTTAAACGATTGTTCAGATATTAATCGTTTCGTAACCTTGCAAATAATTTACCTTAACTAAATACTATTCGCCAACTTTTCGGTTAGCTCATCAAATGTTTTTTTACACTTTGTTCAAAGTAAGCTACGGTTCATCAGCTATTTCTTCACCAAAGATAGTTGTTTTGGCTGAATCGCACATGTGGTCAATAAGTCGAACAATCAACCAATAAACCTCAAATGACGATTTTAAAATAAAGTTTGAGATATGCATTTATGAGAATTTAATTGTAAGATATGAATCAAAAGATAAAAAAGGAAATTTAAAGAAGATTTGAAGAAAATTTACTTATAAGTTATATATTTAAAATGAAACGTGTAATCAGCATCTTGTTAGATCAACAAAGACGATGCTATTTCATAGAATTTTTTTTAACTTACCTTGGTGATTCTATCGCTGATGGTAAATTGCTTATATTATCAATATCAATATCAATATATTTTTTTTTTAAATGATCAAGCTTTGAATAGAGAAAGATACCTCACCTCATTACAAATTTAAATAAATTTTAAAGAATTTAAAGAAAATATAAGAGATTATGATGTGTTTATTTTTATTTGAGACAATAAGTGTTGAAGTGTTGTTAAGTTATAAAATTTGGTGCGTAAGCGCAAAATGTGATTAAATTTTCAGTTGTAACCTAAAATACATTGCGATTTTTAAGTTTTCCTATCTATAACTTTTAAATAATTCATTTATTCGGTTTGAAATTTTCATTACCAATTCAAATATTTAATTTTTGGAAGCGACTCTTCTCTTTGCTTGATTCTTCGCCTTTCTCTTTGAATATTTTTTGCGATTGTGAAATAATAGACACATTTTGCACTCAAAAGACTAAAAAGCGATGATATGTTAAAATCGTACCAAAATGAGAGAACATTTGCGATGTAATTTAAAACATCAATTACAGTTATCTTATATCGTATTTCGTAATGGACAAAATTCTGCTCGATTGGTTTCATCAATTGAAGTGATAAATCTTTTCGTTTCTGATAATTCAACACTTTTAAATGGTAATCGAAGAAAAAACAGCGATTTTCAACACATTTCTCATAACATTCTCGTTCAATTTGTTTTGATGAGCATTCTTTAAGATTGCTCGTTCTTTCGCAATTCAACTTTTGAATATTTTGCTTCTTGTCCGACGAAAACGAACAATCTCGAATGCATCCGTGCACAAATTTATGAACTTTGTTGATATCACCACACTCAGGATAATTGCGATTTTCATGCAAATAGTTGAATATTTTCTTTGTATAAGTGATTGTTGCTGGATAATTTTGAAATAAAATAATCGATTTATATTGATGAAACTGAGTTATTTGCGGATAAACAGGCGAATGAAGGGCTATTAATAAATAAACGTATTTTCTCTTCCTTAAATTTAGTTTGAGCTCGATTAAATGTGATTTATAGTGGCCAATTTCATAGTTCATTAATTGATTTTGATCCGCTGAGAATGTTAGAAAAAAGTGACCATGTTTTTCAAAAGTTGTGATATTTTTACAATCTTGTCTGCCTGATCCGGTATTTATGTTGCAATATTCAATCAAATCGTAATAAATTTGTTTCATGTTTGTTTTGTTCATTGCTGATGTTAAAGGTATTCCGACTGTAAAATATGGAAAATGATCGATTTTGGCAGCGTCCATTTTGATATCGACCACAATTATGTTCTCGTAATACATTTTCAAAATGAAGTGGAAATGTAAAATCGTGAAAAATAATATTAAAATGTGAAAAAGAATTCGTGAGGTTTCAATTTGTCGACAATAGCTGCGTACCCAACCTAAATTTGAAAATTTTTTCTTTTTTAATTCAGGTATCCATTATGATATTTATTATTGAAAAATTTCATTTCAAAAGAATAAACAGTGAAACCTCTCTACAAAGGACACCAAAGGGGTCCAAATAACTGTATATACTGTATAATAACTGTATATTCTTTTATTTTAAAGAATTTTTCTTTTTGAAGCTAGTAAAAGTTCATTGAAAACTAATTACAAATTTTCAGCACAAAATTCGAAAGTAAAATTTAATTTTTAAACGCTTTCATTTTTTGATGAAATAAAATTTTAGAAAACAAAATCGAACAAAAGAATCTCGAGTTGAACTAAAACACATAGAGCTCAGATTTTTTACAATTGTGATATGTGGCTCTCGTAATAATAAATATTGATGATAAAGTAGGGAAACATCAGAAACAATGCCTTCATAAGAGGACAATTAGTGAGCTTTAATTGCTTAACAAATGGCACAGATTGTGCAAGATTCTCAAATCTCCTCCTCACTAGTGAAAACTTTTTTTAAGCTTCCATTTTTAAGCTTTCTTTATTTCAATTACAAGTATTTTACTTCAAATATCTTTTTCAAAGTATCATATCTTTGAAAAAGATCTCTCGAAATGAATATTTTTTTCAGGGAGAATCTAGTCAAATAAGAACTCTAAATATGAATGATATCTGGATAGGATATCTAGGTCACGAATACGATCGAATTCAAATTTTTATACCAAATCATATTTTTATATATATTTTTTCTAACATTTTATGCAGTTAATATAATGCAAATAATATCTTATCTTATCCATTGAAAAATCGAGTTTTAAATGGAAAAGATAGCACATTAATCTGGCCACGAGTTTAAATTAATTTTGATCGAAATCAGTGAGTCGGACAATGCAAGCCTTTTCATGCATAATAGCTGAATATTGATGAAAACTACAACAATACCTTTGATCACTTCAATCGTTACAAATAATGTGTTTACTTGTGACAAATTATTTGATGCCGAAAATCGCAGCAATAAGACAACGCTGATTCCAAGCCACAGAACGATTGCGCTTTCGATATACACAATTAAATCGAAAAATGAGTGCTTCTCTCTCAATTCAATATTCAAAAAATATTTCGACGGTTGTAATATTGTTACCTTAGAATTATAGCTCGTAATTGGACGTCTTAAGATAAATTTTGTTTCATAATAAACTGAATTGCAATCATTTCTCTTGCATTTCTCATGACAAATATCGCCTAATTGTCGCTCTTGTCTACAAGTAGCATTAAACAATTTAAGATGTCTTTTCAAGTTTTTAATGTTCACAGGTGTGTAACGTGGAAGCGAGTTACACAATTTCTCGCTCGCTTCGATGGTACATTTATTGAAGCAATTTTTGCGAGATCCAAATCTTTGATTATCTTTACAATTCGTGATAAATGGTGCTGGTAATAGTGAAACTTTTGTCATCTTGTATGAATAAATATATTCTCTTTTAGGATAGTGGAAAATGGCTAAATTTTTGTTATCTCTAAAATTAGGAAACGATTCACTCGGATGAATGTAAACAATGAATCTGCCCTGAAAGCGTTTAATTAATTCAATCGAAACTAATCTCTTATTCTTCGAAGTTGTATTAAAAACTGTATAATCTTTCTTCGATGTATTTGTGTGAAAAAATGTTGAAATTGTCCAATAATTGACCATCGAATTTACAACAGGTGAAACTGATGAACAATTTCGAATACTTGATTCACTGTTGAATAGGAGACATTTTTCTGCTATCATAAGTTTGTTTTTTGCCAGATCAATAAAAACTTTGTCATTTAAATAAATGTCTTTAGAGCAATCGTAAATTTTACAAAATGATGTTGCGTTAATGTTGGAGGTAATTTTATCAGCAATAGTGACCGATGGTAGCGTATTAGTTTCTAAACTATCCATATTGATGTAAACCACGGTTTCATATTCAAAGTAACGATTTAATGTAATCGAAATTTGAATCAAACAAGAAAATGCAAATATAATTTGAATTAATTTACGAACGCTTGAAATAATTATTTTAGAAATTCTACGACCTGGTAAAGTATTTTTAACGACAGAGCTTCAACATTGAAAACTTACTTTTTTCAAAGAATTCAGCGAAAATATGAGAAAGCAAGCTGAATGAAAAGCCGTACCAAAGACCCAAAATGCCAGTTATAGATACAATTAAATCAATCGCAGTAAAATCGGCACGAAACGTAAAAGTGGTCATCAAAACACTATTTGGTCGAAATATACGAATTTCGTATCGACTTTGACGTGAAGGTGCAGTGTGTAAAGGAATAACTTCAAAATTTTCGACATAACAATCGCGTTGAGAACAGCGATTATTGCAAGTTGCTTTAACTTTCTTACGTTCACATATATTGAAATCGCAATAAATTAATTTTAAATTTTTTAAACACTCGTTAGCACAATGTTTTTGTGAATCAAAACCGAGTGATTTATAATCAATGCATTCAGAAGAGTATGGTGCCTTCAGTGATTTCATAGTCACCTTTTGATAGGTGACAATAATTTGATTTTGAAAAGGAAAGTAGAATCTCGAGCAAAGACGGTCGTTATAATCATGAAAACGATAACTACTGAATGAAATACAAACACTTTCTATCTTTAATTTTCTGTTTATCGATTTTTTGTTAAATCCGATAGAATGAATAAATTCATCGTATGATTTAACCGAAATCAAAAAACGTTTACTTTCCTTTTCATTTTCCGGTCGACTGAAGAAAGTGACATAAAGATTTTCTCTGTCGATTGTAATTTGAGTATCATTTCCATAGCAAAACTTCAATTTTTCGCGTTCAAATTGATGAAAAAAACAAAAAGGAATGCTTTCTTTCACATTCAGATAACTGAAATTAAAAACACGAACCAAATCTTCATTTAACACGCCAACGACTGAATTATATTTTTGTGTGTTGTTTAAAATTCTTGAAAGCGAATACGAAAATGTAATCGCTGGTGAGTAATCTTCAATTATTTGATCAATTTCGAGCTCAGCGCTAAATGGAAACTCGATGTATTTCTTGATTACTTGGGTTGTTTGAAGCAAAAAGAATGAGCCAATAATTATTTGAAATAAAATTTTATCAATTTTCAATGACATTTTTTTCACTTTTGAAATTAATTTTAAATTTTAGAACCGACAATATGAGTCTTATGAATTTCACTACTCAGTTTCAAATGTATTTTTGAAAAAATAGTGTCTAGTCCGCAAATAAATGATGAAAAAGAAAGTTTTGTGAAAACAAAATGAATGAAAAGAATACATCAGTGAAATCTATCGAAACATGTTTTTGTTTGTTAATTCAGGAGAAGAACAAATTTGAATCGTAAATCGTTTCGAAATAAAACAAAATTCAAATTCAATTGCGTTTCAGGCTTAAAATATTCTACAAAAGCCACATTTTACATTTGTAGTTCTGTACACTAAACGAAGTGAATTCAAATAATTTTTATACAGAGTGCTGCCTTAAATGTTTTTATTTTAAGAGATTATAACTTTAAGGTTTAATGGTTTAAGTTTTTTGTGAAGCAAAATTTATATAATTA
>NCKU01004576.1:0-11985 GCA_003675995.1 Dinothrombium tinctorium
ATCGAGAAAATGTGATAAACTTTTTGATTAATTAAGACAAAGATAAGATGAATTAGTTATCATTAAACAATTTTTAAATGAGCAAAATTGAAAAAAAATAAATTTTATAAATAAAATTAAAATAGAATGCAAAAATTTTGAAAGAAGAAAATTAAATGCAATGTTCAATTGTTTTCGATAAATTCTTTTAGTCTATTGCTTAGCAATGAAGCATGTTTAAAGTGAAGCACAAAGAGTTTATGAGACAAAAGTGGAAAATTTTTTAACAAGAAATTAATAAATCTGTCGTTAGACTTTGAAAGTGCAAACTTTCTTTTTCCATGAAACAAGAATAAAATAAGCAATAAAGTATTGCCTCACTTTATGTAAAACTTTATAATAAATAGACTTAGTATAGATGCTTAATTGCTTAAAAATTTATTTTATGTCATAAAAACGAGTTCTTGTCACAAATGCATAAATAAAAGTTTTACATCGTTAAATGCATAAATTCAAAGTTTTCGCTACTCGAACTAGTAAATTTTTTTCTAAACTTTTGCGTTTCATTAATATTTCAATTTTTCATTTTGTGGTCATCTATTTATTTAAAAAATGAGAAGAATTTTTTAAATAAGCTTATTGGACGTTTATTTTACATTTAAAAAGTAAATTTGAGAGTAATATATATACTGGAAAAAGAACTTTTATGTATCAGATGTTAAAAACACTAGCAATAAATCTGAATAATCGATATTTAAATTTAAACCAATTATTAGTTATTGTTTCTAATGATACTTTTGAGTCAATTTTTGGTTTAAGCATGATCGACAAAGGCTTACCCAAGAAAAAAATGATTTTCATTTGTTATTGTGAAATTTAGTTTTATTTCATATTTGTTCATAAATTTAGATTTTTTTTTTGTATAAATGCACACATAAATTCAATTTTTTATTGCATAAAATACTAAGTCTAATTATAACTTTTGATTTATGTGGTATATTGAGCACTAATGTTCACATTGAGCGCTTCTAGAATTTTGGTCACTCATTTTACATGTTCAATAGATTGAAAAAATTACTACTTCTCTTGATCAAATTAATCAGTTGAAAACGAATTAAGAAATGCAAGAAATAAAAGCGATTAATTTGATACTATTTTATCTAATTATACAACTATCACAATAAATACTCAAGCATAAATAATGTTCGCTGAATATTTCTTAAAAGTGATGAATAGTTATTTAAACTCGCAGCGATTGCTGCCTTCGTTTAATAGTTTCTTAAAGCTGATCAAATGAATGTAAACAGACTGTAATTTATGTAAAATTAAAAAAAAACAAAAATTTTAAAAACTGCACAGAGTTTATTTTTTAAAAATAAGTGTTTTCATTATGTAACAAGTTGATGTTTTGTTACAAGATTTCAATAAAATTTTTATACAAATCGAGCAAAATGCTTTTACAAAATCACTCATTTCTTGCCAGGAATTAGATTGGGAAGAATGGCAGGTACTATCGGAATGTTTGGTATTTCGACAGCATCTCGTCCAGCAACACACACTCCGAGAACTCTCTTTTCGCAGTTTGGAGTTTCTGTCTTATGACAACGGCATCTTGATCGCAACTTCCATTTGTACCAGCTTTTTTGACAATCGCCCCACAAATAACCGCTGCTTGCACAGTGTTGGCTGCATTTATTATTGTCCGGACAGCCCTTGTCAGCAGTCACTTCTAAATGCAAACAGTTTTCACAAATTTTTTTTTCTATGAATTGACTTACGATTGAGAAATGCCGAAAAGATGATTGCTAAAATGAAAAGAGAAATAACTTGTTTCATTGTCGGTTTATTATTTGGTTCTGATGCACTGATTCTGTTACTCTCACTATTGAAAATTAACTTTGACGTAACTCAAATAATACGTCAAGATAACTTCTTTTCTCAAAAAATTGTTTCACAAACTTTCTAATCATAAATGCAATAATTTTCATTTTCTCCGATATGTTAATCAATTGAAATTGAATAAAATGATAAATTTTTTTAGTGTTTTTTCTATCAATCGGAAAATATTTGCTTTAAACAAAGAAAATGATTTTATTTGATTCTAATGTACAATTTCAAGACTTTACATCCTTTTTGCTAATTTCTTTTATCAATTGCTGTTATAAAAATTTTATATATTTGCTTTTTACAAATTCAATTGGCCAAAACAATTAGAAAGAGTTGTGTTTATACATCATGTAACCTATAAAATTAACTTTAGTTTTATTTTTTATCAATCGTGAGTTGTGCAAAATCTGAATATTTCTAGCTTCACAGTAAAACATATTGAATTAAATTTAATTGTTTTAATCACATTAAAGCAATTGTTTAACTTATCAGAAAATTTTCAATACGTCGTAGAAGATCAAAAGAATCGTTCAATAGATTGTCGTATAAGAAATGCATGAAAATAAAAAGAAATTAAGAATTTTGACTGAACCTTTGATTAATTCATCGAATTAAGTTTTATGTAACCATCAGAAATTATCATATATTCATTTATTATTTTTTTTAATACATATATGGAAAGTTTTAAGTAGTTAATTTAATTTCTTAGAATTGTTTTTTTGCTTTTAAACAACTGACAAAAATTTTACGCACATTTGAGAGTGCGACTCTCATTTTGTTTCATCGAATATTCAACGCATGCGAATTCACCGTAGATACGATGTTTTCACAAAAGTTTTTATAGACAATTTTATTATTTGTGATTCTCATTCAAAGTTAAACCGTTGATTTCATATTTTGATATGAATTTTCGAGAAAAAGTTACATTCGCTGTTTGTTTTGCATTGTGTTCATTGCACGTGATTTGGACATTAAACGAATATTTTGAACATAAAACGAGGACTGAAATTAATTTGAAATATTTGACAAAAGACTATTTGCCTGCGTTTACCTTCAAAATAGCAATCGAACATGTTTTCTTACAAATCGATTAAGAACATGAAATTGAAGCGAATGTAACTGTTGATGAAGTTCCGAAAGCAAAACAAAATGGAAATGTGCTTTCGCCGTTGTCAATTCTTAAAGCGAAGCGATATTTAGCAAGAAGAAAATTGTGTGTCACCTATTTGTTTCTGACAGATTCATAAATTGCAGCGATCATCAAACAATTTCATTCACTCAAAACAAAATTTTTCTCACTTTCTTTCAAAGAAACAAATTTGAAAATCGCGATTATGCTTACGACCCAACGTTTGAATATGATTCTATTTATTTCGAGGCTTATTTGAGAAATCAATTTTGCTTTTTTGTATACTCGCTAGATGTTTATTTTTCTCTCGAAAATGAGTGTCAGGAGAGTCTTTACATCACAGATCAGGTAAATTACGATATTGAGACCCAAATAATAACTCGATTATCTGAACCATATAGAATTTGTGAGGATTATCGTCTCACTCAATCAAATTCAAAAGATGATTGCATTATGTAGTGCACTTTAAAACATACCCTCGCTCAATGCAAAGCATATCCTCACAATGTGAAATTAAATTATGAAGAGTTACAAGTTTTATGGCAACTTATCGTTTGTTGATCCAGAAAATCGTTGTCTCGAAAGCATTGTAAACAAGTGCGAGAAAAAATGTCTCGTCAGCTGTTTTCAAAAGATTTATAATTTAGAGTTCAGAGAATATTATTCAGACAAACCCGAATTGGTCATAAAAGATCCAACGAATAAATTATCGATAGAAAACAAGCAAGTTCCAGTTACAGAATCACTTGATTTGTTTATTTACATTTGTGGCACTTTAAGTCTCTGGTTCGGAATTTCGCTCCTGCAATTTAATGTTTTACTTGAAAATTGGTTTACAAGCAGAGAAAATAGAGACAACATCAACTTTGAAAAGGAATGTAGGAATTTAATTGGTCATTTAATAAAGACGAGGTGAGAAAAAATTGTCCAAACGAGTAAAATTAAACTTTTTTTGACAAAGCGTTCATTTGGCAAAATTCGAAAAAAAATGAAAATTTTTTGATTTTCAAAGCTTTTTTTTCGTATTTCTTCTTCTTCTCGCCGCCATCAAAATGAGTCTTAGCGTGTTTGAAAATTATTCAAATTACGAAATAATAGTCGAATTTCTTATTGCTAAACCAGAATTCAACTATTTGCCAGCCATTTCGATTGGTTTTAACTTTTATTCTGTTTTGAATGAAACATTAAAACGGAAAAACTATTCTTAATTTTGTGAGAAAAACGTTATTAACCTAAACAAATGGCGATGATACTTCGTTAATGAATCTTATAGCGTCAAAGCGATTTCTCCTTTTTTGACCCGATCAAAAATAAAAAGTTGCACTTTTTATGACAAAGTAGAAGAAGACATACGCAATTGTTCTTCTCTTGGCGATATAAATTACTTTATTCACCGATACGAATTGTACTCGACGCTTTTCCTTAGAAATAATAAAAACAAAATGGATGAAAAATACCGTTTTTCACCTGATGGAAATGATAACTTTTTACTTGAAATTGAGCTGGACAAAATGCATAAAAGGTTTCAAGTGGCAAAAGTAAAAATTCATGACTCGGATGACATTTTTTTAATGTTTCTGCACCAATTGTTGACAGTTACCCTAAAATAACTATAATTTCATATCAGAAGACAAAAATCGCATCTCAACCTCCACCTTTTTCTACTAAATGCACAGATTAAGGAAAATTTTCGTGCAAAAGCAGAATGGGTTGTATTTACGAGTGTATAAGGAACAATTTAGCAAATCGATTTAAAGTTGCTTCACCTTACGACATCATTCCATGAAACTCTAATAATGACTTAAGAAGAAGCATTAAACATTATGGAGGTGAACAGCATAGAGTCGAGAGAGAATGTGTGAGAAGGTTTATTAGTGTCGAATGTGAAAAAATTATTATTACCCGAAACGTAAAATTAATCTTGTCAATGAACGTTATTTTATCAAAATCGAAAGACCAACAGGCTCATACGTCACGATGTATACATTCAGACCGAAAATTATTTTACTCGACTTCATCGTTTATTTTAGCGGAATTCTCGCATTTTGTTTCGGCATAGATTTTAAATCGTTATTCAGCACTTTGCATTCGGCTATTCACCATGATTTCGAACCAAATTTAAGAGAACGATACGTAGAATTTATAAAGCGAGAAGTCAATGTTTTTAAAAGTAAGTTTAAGGTTTAATTTTCAATGTTCGAATTTTCAAAATATTTCAATCTTATTAAAAGCACATTTTAGACGTTAAATAATGGTGATAAAAGTGATAATAGTGAAAGTTACTTTTTAAGTTTGCAAAATAGTTAACGGTTATTGAAATCAACGAAAGTTATCCTAACCAAAATAAACAGTAGAAACTGTAAAATGAACACAATTTGATTGTCATGTCGATATTTTTCTAAACAAGTAAAATAAATATTTTAAAGTTAAAGAATTACTTTATAAAGCATGATTAAAATATGAAAATCTGTCACTTTTGATGAACTTCTATAACAAAAAAGCAATGGAAAATTGGTTTTTGACGAAAGCGTTGTTTGTTTCAGTGCAAAATAAGAGGAACCGCGTTGTATTTAATTAAAAAGAATTATTAATTACATTTATTTATGCTCTCTTATTTCATTCACAATTTGGCAAATTTCTCAGATTTGTTCGGAATTCTTCAAGCGAAAAATGATTGTTGAAATCGATTTCGACGATGCTCTAAATTTCGACAAACCAGCGTTTTCTTTGATTTTTGATTAACCTGACGGAATTGATCTAGAAAGATTGGAACAAGAAGGGTTTAATTTTAACAATGTTACAAGGAACTTTATTTTAATTATTTAAAAAAAGATTTAATTCAAGATTGTCAAATTTATTCTTCACTTGAAAGAAAATTGAAAAAATGCGCAAGTTACAACAAAAGTTTAGGTTATGATATTTACAGTTTGACATTCGCTATTGATGATATATATGGAAGAGAAATAAGCAAAAGTGAACTTGTTAAAAGTTCTATATTGCTCAAATTAAGAACATTTACTAGATATAGCCAATATCTTTCTCTTCATCAAAACGCTGATTCACCGAATTTTTGGAATCAAGATTCATTTTACGTCGATGAACATCGCGACTCTTTGCAGATTTGTACTTATTCAGCTATAAAAATAAATTAACTTCTCCATACGCTACTGATTGCGTTGATTATAAAGAAATTAGCTACAGAACTCGAAAAAATTGTATCGAACAATGTCTAATCGAAGAAAGATTAGAGAGATGCGAAGCCTTACCTTTGTATGTATTCATTGATTTTATTAATGTAACAAGTAATTTCAATGCAACATGCATAAGTCGTATGAAAATATGGGAGAAATGTTTTGAAAAGTGTAAAAAACGTGATTGTCATTTAACTATTTACAAAATTCATCTTCTCAACTACAGGAGAATCAAATGCAATGGCTGCACAGAAATTGAAATTTACAGGCCATTTAACCAATTTATCGTTGTGTACACATTTTCACCTCAGTTCTCTGTTTTAGATTTGATTTTTTATATTGGTAACACAATTGCTTTACATTTTGGATTCATTATTTATCCATTTTTAATTTGGAAACGAAAACGAATTCAACCTCAGCGAGAAATCCGAATTATAATAAAGCGAAAACTTAGAAACGAGATACGAAATACATTAGAAAAGAAAGATTAAAGTGTCCGGTATGTTCACATTACCATAATGGTTTAGCATCATTTAACAAGGTTTTTAATTAATGCTGAAAAAATCATTTTATTATTCATGTTTACATTAATAATTTTTAATCGATGCAATTTATGAATTTCACGTCATTAGAATGTAAAATTTAAAAACAATTAATCAATAGATTAAAATTTAAACGAAAATTCAAACATTTTGAAGTTAATATTTTGTGAAAATTAAAAATTATTCTATTATCAAATGAGGATGCGCAATTGGATCTTAATTAACGACTCAGTTTAACTAATTGCTTTAGAAAACTCTCAATATTTGTTAAAATTTCAGGTAAGGAGAAAAATGAAAAAAAAGATGAAAATAAACAGAATTTCTGAATTCTTATAATTACTGTAAAAAATTAAGAGTTTTTTACTATTTAAAATTTTATACAGTCATCATCACATTTTTTAAATATATCAATAAAATCGCAGTAAAATTATGAATTTCGAGAGAAAATATTTTCCTATACTATAGAGACATGAAACAGACTTTTTAATATATTATATATTGAATGATTTTAATGTCCGAATATTTGAGAATGTCAAAGTTTGTTTTGTCATAGAAATAATGTTGGTCGGATTCGACAAGCTTATATAATTTAAAAAAAGAATTTCCTCAAAATGCATTCTCTTTCACATTCTTTGTTCTAAATACTTACGCGTTGTAAATCTCCAACAAATGAGGAGTTTGCGAGAAAGAAAACGGCGTAACTCGTATTACCATTTATTGGATGACAGCTTTTAAAGCAAGAAGAAACTTGTTCGTTTGTATCATATTCGCAGTTGGTATACGGCTTTGAACGGAATGTTACTTCTATTACCGAAAATGAGTAAGTGTATAGTGAGTGAGACTCTCGAATCGAAGCGACTCCATATTTCGAATGAAAAAGTAAATTATCTTTAGAATGAATCAAAACTCCGAAATCCTGAAAAGATTTTGCTTTCAAAGAAATTGAGTGGAATGAAAAACTTTTTGAACAATAACCTCAATACACGAAGCTTTCGTCGAATAATATTAACATTTGTTCACAACCAATCGTATGAGTGTCGTTTGACACAAGAAATTCTTTTATGTTGGTTTCGTAGAGAAATTTGGTGACATTATCAATATCCATTTTTTTCGTAAAGAGTGTCACACATTCTATTTAAAAGGTTGACTTCGTTGTGATCAACGTATTCACACTTGTCTCTCTTTTGAAATAAATGTGAAAACATAACCAGAATGAATTACAAATGCAATTAACCAATGCAAATAGTTATAGTGATAAATTTTAAAATTTTGTAACTGTATTTTACCATCGGATTTTCTGCGAGAGAAATTTTTAAAAAATTTTCAACTGTTTAACCCTACCTCGAATCTGATGCTTTCTTTTGATCTTGTTCCAAATGTAAATCCTAATGTCGATAGGCTTTAGTCTGAACAAGTGAAATTTTTTGTAAAATCTAATTTTGTATTTTAATAGTTTTTGAAGGAATTGAGAAAGAGAGAGAAATGACACTCCGAACCAAACTGAAATAGTTCCAAAAATATAACTGAGCATATTTTTTAATTCGTATTGCGATCGATAAATATAATTGATCCTAAATGAGCAAAAAGTTTTCTTAGTTTTAAAGATTAAATTTTGATTTAAACGACATTCACGAAAGAATATCTGAATGATAATTTGTAGAAATACAATCTTCATTTTCACAATTCTGTTCGTAATCGAATCTATCAATTTTCTTCTTTTTTAATATCAAAAAAAATTTTTTCCAGACATTGATAATTGCAATCCGACTTGTTTTTGAAATTGCTTACTTTCTCATAATCGACACAATTAGAATATGGAGCGGAATGTTTTTCACAAATCTTTCACGAACGTTCATAATCGTGTGATATTTATATGAAAGCAACTTCATTTTCTTTACATTTTTAAAGCTAAAATTCTTTCATTTCTGCTATCAACATATATAAAAAAGATTGAGGAAGATTTAAATGAGAAAAAAGTTTTGATTTTTTTTATTCAATGATTAATAGCAACGTATTTCAAGAAATCAATTCGAATGCTTTTCAATTCATTTTTGGTTAAATTTAATTAAAAATGCGAACTTATTCCAAATTTTATTCTTTCTTTCAAAAATCTAAAAAAATTAAAAAATATTAACACAATTGTAATTTACCTTTTATTAACAAATTCGTCTTTACAATAATGCGCAAAAGATTTTTATACGGATGAATTGTTCAATAGGCCAACAGGTGTGTAGAATGCAAAACTTATGCGTGGCTTCTCAAATTTTGAGTTTATTTCAGTTTTGATGTGAATTACAGTAAATTTCTTCAAATATTTAATTAAAATGTTGAGAGAATTTATTGATATACAAATGAGGCAAACGAAAATCAAAAAAGTTTAATGACATTTCTTGTTGTAAACATTTTCGGAGTTTTTCTCAAACCTAAAAATGCTAAAAGATTCTTTTTTATAAGATGAAAATAAGCGAGAAAACAATGACCTAATTGAAGACAAACTTCTTTGAGAATTTTTTCGGCGAAGTGTTTAATCAATTTAATTTCCTTTCGTTCGATTTGATTTGTTTTTAGTGAAATTCATCAAATTTGAGAGATAAAAGTTAAGGTTAAGGTGATAATTAAAACGGTTAATGTAATAACTACTTTTTATTGCAACAAATATACATAATCCGATGTCAATTCAATAAATTAAGATGTGAATTCATATAGAAGATAACAATTCAGAAGATTACAAGATAAGATACTAAAAAAATGATGAAAGATGTGTTCAACTTTCTTTTTATATTTAAAAGCTTTATGAGTAGTTGTTTAATCATTAATTTGTGTATGACGCTAATTACACATTTTATTAGAAAAAATCTTACCCTGAAAATAAACTCGCGATTAATAAAAATGAAATTTTTCTTATTTTCTTATTTTAGACACTCATTCTGGCAACAGTTCAGTCAATTTTTTCTATTCAGTCTTATATGTGTTTCTCAAAAGATACTGCAAAAATGAACACTTTACAATAACTTTAAGTGTAAATGTTTCACAAAACGAATAAAGAGACTTGAATTGAAATTATTTTACTAAATTCTTATGTGTTCACTGCGCGAGAAATCTGTGATGCTGTTGGCTTCACAGTCCCTAATGTCAAACTATGGTTAAGGCGTTACAAAGAGACAAGACATATTAAACGAAAAAAGGAAGTGGGAAATGAACAATTTTAAATTTTTAAATAATATTCGCTTATTTTATTTGTCTCATTCATACAAATGTTTGCAGTGAAGTGAGATTTAGTGAAGTGAAAGATTTTTCTGGACACAAGTTTACATTTATTAGTTACTTCTGTGCAGAAGCTAAGCATGAAATAAGCCAGATTTATCAAAGCAAACAATACATTAGCAACGAAAGAGTGAAAATATTTTACTCATTTCTACTACAACTTACCGCAAATTAAATAAATTTCGAAAAATCGATTTAAATAAATTGTAGGTGATTTCTTAATTCTAGATTTCTAAATTTTTCTAAAAAGGTTTCAAATAAAAAGAAAATTTTAAGTTTAAATACTTTAAAAATCAATTTAATTGAGTGAAAGAAGGTTAAATTGATTTTAAAACTATTTTAATAGTTAAAATTAAGTGTTTACAAAATTTAAACATAAGCAAAAATTGACTTTGGTTTTATAGTTAATTACAAAATGAATTGATAAATTTCGAATGATAATTTAAGCGAAATGAACATATAACAATTTATTCAGACATTGAAAAACTAAATGAATTAAATATGATGCATTTAATCGAAAAGTGGAGCAAATTCTGCATTCAAAACATATATTCATTATGATTATGATTATTATTTATTTATAAATTCATATTATCCATTGTACATAAAACAAAAAAATTTTGATACTTATAATTTTTGATGAAATTGATCGAAAAAATAAAATTCAATGGTGTAT
Source organism: Dinothrombium tinctorium (assembly GCA_003675995.1). Taxonomy (NCBI): domain Eukaryota; kingdom Metazoa; phylum Arthropoda; class Arachnida; order Trombidiformes; family Trombidiidae; genus Dinothrombium; species Dinothrombium tinctorium. Next base: position 10,669 of record NCKU01004576.1, read on the forward strand.
ATAAGGATTAATTTTTCAAAGCTTTTATTTAAGCTAAAGAAAAGAAACGAACGCACCATTTGAAAAAATACACATTCATTTAATATAATGAATTTTTAATGACATATTTAGGAAGTTAGTATATAATATGAATATTAGAGGCGTAATAGTTCAGATAACAATGAACACGAACATCAAGGACAATATTTTGTTGTAAAAGAAACAAATTTTTCTAGGCAACAATTGCGAAGAAGATAAATGTAAAAGATGATGACGTGCGAAATAGAAAAGTTTGTCGAAAATCAACAAGAATAGCAGTTCTAAGTTTCAGTGCATTTTTAACATATTGATGCAAGCAGCATAAAGTGATTAGTTAATTGCAATTTATAAATTCATCTAAACAAGTTTCAAATAAAAATACAAAAGTTTAAGTTTGAATATTTTTGTAAAACAAATTTACTTAACTTATTGAAAATCAAAATGATTTCAAAACTATTGATATACTTTAAGTTAAATGTTCAAAAAATTTTACAATTGGCAAAAATTGTGTTTGGCTTCATCGCTATTTACAGCATGAAATTGATCAACTGCCTCTATGATTATTACATTTCGGCAAAAGCTGAATTTATTTCATATGTTAAAAGTCCAAAGCGCATCGAACAAATGGTTGCTGCTGATTTAACAAAACTATTCTTCATGTCCACACTGATTTATGATGACGAGAAGAAAAGTAAAAAATTACATAAACTTGCGTTGTACCTTTGTATCTTTATGAGCTTTTCTAATGCTTTGCGCCAGCTTCTCTTTATTGCATTCGCCGATAAGCAATTTTTGATTGATGTTGGAGATTTTATGTTCATATTTGGTTCAAAAAGAATATTCCCCCAATTATGTGTTCTGACGATTTCGAGCTCAGTAATCATGATTTCTAGGCTGCTTATTCGAGGCGTGGACAAGCCGAAGTACTTATTGTGGACAAAAATCTTTAAGCTTGAATATATGGTTAAATCGTACTCTGATTTAAATTTCACCGATCAAGATTTTATTCACTGGTGGCAAAAATACCGAAGAGCAAGAATTATCATCAATTTTGGAGCACATATTATAAGCTTAATCTGGGTTTTTCTTCCATTTTATTTCCAGTTCGCTTTCTTTTCTCTCACAAATATCTTCGCGATTTTATCTTTAACGATTTACGTTTACTCTCTGATATTTGCTATCCATGTAGGAAAATTTGCTTTACCAATTTATGCAATTTGCTCTTTATTTGAATCGAGAATTGAAAACACCAAAAACAAATTTCAAGCAGCAATAAATGAAGCGCACGATCGAAAATTG
>NCKU01004577.1:0-11983 GCA_003675995.1 Dinothrombium tinctorium
TGAGCGTCTTGTAAAAGTTGCTTTACAGTTAAGCTCACTTTCGATAATCGAAACATTTTATTTTGAATCGGGAGTACAAATTTTGAGAAGAAATTAATTCATTCCCATTTCCATTTTCATCAAACGGTCGCATAAATTATAAGAGCAATTCAGATGGAGAGATAATTTGTAATTTTGATTGGATTTCATTCGAATTAAAACAAAATTCAGGTTTAAAAAATTTTAAACAAATTTCAATAAAAAATCACAAGCTCAACAAATTTTTAATTTAAAATTCTTAATACAAAAAAATAATTTTTTTTGTATCACTTCCTTTTTTACCTTTTTAATTACCCGAAAATTTTCGGTCGCTATACGAATAGTTCTTTTCCCTTGATTTCATTCTTCTCTTTAGAATATTTGCTTGAATTCCAACATAATTTTTCTCTTTATTATTTACAGTCCAATTAAAAATATGAAAATTTATTTTTAAAATTATTTCAAAAATTTCATAAAGTCACTTTATAATTGATTTTTTTGTTAAATTTTAATTTTTTGTTTTTTCATGGTTGGTTTCAATATAAATTTTTATGATTATTTTCCTCTATAAAATCGTATTTATTCTCCAATTAGTTTCAATGTATTGAAAATCTTTATACAGTGAAACCTCTCTACAAAGGACACCAAAGGGCCAAAAAATCTGACCGTTATAAAGAGGTGACCGTTGTAGAGAGGGTATCTTTAATTGAGTTAACTTAGGAGCGTATTTTATTTTAGTGTCCGTTAGTAGAGGTGACCGCTCAAGAGAGGTGTCCGTTAGGGGAGGTTTTACTGTATTTTTAGTTTTAACAGATCGTATATATTAATTTTTTAACATATTATGAGTAGTAATAATCATTTAACTATTATTTGTCTAACTTGAGTTATAAATTTATATTTATTTTGTCGCTCTATATAAAACATTTACGACTCATTAATTTCAACCAAAAATTGAAGAAATGTATTTATAGATTGGGGCAGTGCGAATGGGATAATGCTCCTTTTTCAGACCCATAGATCTTGATAACATCTAAATCATTGAAGTTTAATTTTTTATCAGATAAATCAGAAATCAGCACGATAACAAATTTTAACTAAAATTCAATTTTTAAAATTTATTCAATATTGCGGTTACGTTTAGATTTTTTGCTCGACGAATTTTTTCTTACATAATCTTTATCGATCAGGAGCAGGAGCATTAGAAAAGTTGCAAATGTTTTTCAAAAGCTTAGTAATTTCATAAAATTGCAAGTTGCGTTGCAATTTGGATTCATTTGATGACTAAGCGCTTTTAAGCAAGTCATCGTATAAGATTGACTCAAATGGTATTTATTGTACAGCTCCTGCCAGAATGTTTTGTTATCTGCTCTATACAAAGCCGGTACATTATCGCAAAACATTCTGGCAGGAGCTGTATGTTGAAATTTATAAAACATTTTTTTTATCCCTCTATGTTTAATTTTCCTTACAGCCTACCAAAATCTATCTTGCCACTATTTTTCTTTTATAAAACCAGTTTACTTGCGATGGAAAAATCTGAAAAATTTCAATTTACTAGTCTGTATTTCAACGTGTCAGTCTGTATTATCATTCTTTAACATATGTTATGTGTTAATGTATCTTTGCCCATTTATGTTTCTCGCAAAATCGCACATATTCACATTGATTTCAGGCGTTAAATTTTTAGCTGACTCAGCATTAAATAGTAACGTTTCTATTCAACACTTGCTGGACTAAATACAAGTTTTAATCGTCGAGTTTGTGCTAATTTAAGTTTATTAAAATCATAACTACTGATTGAAAAGTAAGTACATGTATGATAATTAACTGCTATTAGCTTAATTAAATTTATTCACTATTTGATATTTACGATTGCCTTAAAGTAATATTATTATCTTTGTTCGTTAAAAGAAATAAGAGATTGAATAGAATTCAATTCAACTCATAAAATAAAAATTTATTAAACAGAACTTGATTTTACTTTAAAGAGTTTTCGTTTTTCTATCATCTTCAAAGTTTTTTTCTTTTTTTTTTAATATTCATAAATGGTTTTTTCAAAAAAGTTTAACACATGCATGAAAAAGAATTTCAAAAATTTGAATTCGACTAAAAGATTTTCTTTAGCATAGCATGTGGTTACATCATTAGCTATTCGATAAAGTTGAAATCCGGTTTATTTTTGAATCTGTGCCAAATAAATTGCATCTGAATTCTTAAAAAGAACTATTTAAGTATTTCGATTTATTTGTTATAGTTCATTTGTAAGACTTCATGTTTATTGACATCATAAATGAAATCAACTAAAATTAGTATTCTTATCAGAGTTTAAAATATTAATGGATATACGGCGTTTATGAAAGTTTAATTATTTTTACCAATCAAAAAGATTATTTTGTGCCCACCCATCTATGGCTTATACGAGGTAAGCCTGTCATGATAGGTTCTTTCAGCTTCGCTCTCCATATTTTAAATTAAATGCCATCTTATTTATAGAATGAAAATATTCATCAACGTGATCTATTAGAGCATGTTAATCGATGGGTGGCTTTCACTTTTCTAAACAACTTCTTTGTGTGTGTTCCTAAAACTTTAAATTTAAAATACATGCATACAAAAATTACTTTTTTCTCTCGTTAAAATGAAAACTTCGATTTCCTTTAAAGAATGATATTCGAGAAGAAGCTGAGCAATTTATTTCTATTTTAATTGTTTCTTATAATCATCTTTCCACTCTTACCTTTTCATTTTAGGCGTAGTTGAAAATTCTTATATATCATAAAGAGATTATTACGATAAGTTCTGAATAGGGAATTTTTATTAGAGAATAGATTCTCCTTGGGGAGGATTATCGAAAGGAAAATTTCGATCGATACTTAAAACATTTTTTGCAGGCTATTTGCGCAGCTTTCTCGTTCGCTGTTGTTTTTCGAGATTTTTATGTGTCGAGCAATTCGAATAATCTGCTGAAACTAAAATTTTATATGATAATTTTATGTTTTGAACAAATTTTAAGTGTGTTTTCACCTTAAAAATTCTGCTTACTTATGCGTGGTAAGTTGAAAGAAAGAAAGAAGAAAACAAGACAGGCCCACAAGTTTGAGTTTGTTCAAGCTTAAGATTTTCTTTAAATAGCGATAGAAGCATACATTTCAATAGCTTTTTATCATGATTGTGATTTTCGAGAAGCAACTTGAACGCAAATGTATGAGACCGGATTGGAAAAGCAAACTAGTTTTCGTTTTTAAAAACTTCAGGATGGTTTGATGATAATAATAATTTTCATGCTATTCGCAATGCTGCCTTATACTAGCCATATAGCTTCGGCGAGTTAAAATTCCTTTTTGAAATATCATGCTGCGAGTGTTTTTTAAATTTTGTTTTTTAATTATCATCCACCATGATATAATCATGATTACATACGTATGTGACTACGTTTTTCGTTAAATGAGTCAAGTGTTAAAATTTTTCAATGCTTCATTCACTTCCCACAGTTTTTTATTTCAATGATGGAGAGAAAAAAATTAAAATAAACCTCTAAGCTGAATCGTGTATATATTTACATTTTGCTTTTTCTTATTGATAATATACATAAGCTTTTTATCTCATTGCTAAAATTTGTGGCCACATTTTTTAAAAACAGGTTAATACCACTTATGATATGTTTTAACTATTAAACCTAATTTCAAAAATTTAAATGTTCTAGTTTGAAATTCTTTTGTGCTTCAATACTACAAAGCAATTTTTCTTCTTTTCTTTTACGAAGCTATATTGTAATTGACCCATTTTATCAAATGTTCTTTAGCGTTATTCAACTCATACGCATTGAAAAGCCAAAATGCCACAATAAGCAGCGTTCGCTGTTTAAAGTGGGTGGTCTTAATAATATTTTCTTTATTATCAGTGAAGTACTAGTTTTAGTAGTAAATGAAAAACAACTTATTGCATTGAAATTATTATTTTTATGAGCAAACAATGCCAGATGTTTAATGAGTTTTTTCATCCTTATCACGTTTGAAAAAGGTTTCATTTCAGAGAAAATTCAAACAGAGAGAAGAAAAATTCAACATCCATTGCGAGTTAATATATTTTTAGGAAATGATATAAGAATATATTTTAAGTTGATTAGAATCTCGAGTGAATTCTTGTTCAAAATGAGCACTTAAAATTTTTCGACAAAAGAAAATGAAGGAAAGCGAGATTTACTCGAAGCCCTATGCGAGTAAAAAGCTTTCTAAGTATGAAAAAGCAGCTTTTTCGCGTATGTATGAATTCGCAACGTATCCGCTCTATTTAATTATGATTTCTCAAAACAAAAGTGTTGTATAAACTCTTTTTTCTCGTTTCTTCGTTTTATGCACACAATGAAAACGTTGAAAAACTTGAAAATTACGTATAGAATTTGGGTCGTGAGTTTCGCTACTCTCTTGCGCCTAAACCAAAAACGTAGACCAATAAAAGAAGCTCTCGTTCAGTCGCGAAACACAGCGCTGCGTACCGAAAATACACCCGCTTTCCCACCCATTAATACGTATATTTCGTCGAGCAAAATTTAACTGCTAGAGAGTAAAAAAATAAACGGTCGACATTTTGATTAGCAAAAGTAGATTGAATATTTGCTCATTTTATTTTTCTCGCTGCTCTTTTTTATCGCTCTGTAAACCGAATTTATTTTCTTATTCAATTAAGCTCGACGTTCGTTGAAACGCTAGTGTATAGCTTCTTCGAGAGTTGGCAATTTAAAAAATTTCATTTAACTTGTGCGATTTGGATTTCAACTGTGCGCTTTAGACGAATCAACTATAACTTTTAAATCGTCATGTTGAAACAGTGAAACTTTTCTCTATGATATCACGAAAAAGACGAAATGAGAAATCCTAAAAAAAGAGATAAATGTTAGATATGAAATATAATTTTTTAAAAAAGGTAAAGCAGATGATTGCGTTGAATTGAGTGATTATGAAATCCGGTGACCTTTGAAGAATGCCTCTTTCTTTTTTCAGTGAACAAGAATAATGAAAAAATCGCTAATTTTAATTTAAAAAGAAGCGAGAAATAAACTAGTTTCGCAGAAAATGTAATCAAACTGTTCGCAAGAGTGAATAAGCTCAATTTTTATTCATCAATATTTTGAGATCGACGATTTTCGCGAAAAAGATTTCTCACACAATCACTGCGAGCTATTTATTTATACGTTCTGCGCTCGCACTCGAAACGCATCTCGCGTTCGCGTGAATCGAGGCGATGGTGAACGCGAGTACGCAGCGTGTGGATTTTTATTTTTAGTGTCGTGTGCGTCCTTTCAAATTCGTGACTCACCTCATTACTCACGCGTGAGCGTTTCTAGCGAGAGGAAATGACGGAGAAGCGCCGCCTATCGGCGCGAGTTGAACGAACGCAAAGTACAAATGTGTCTTCCTTTGTTTCGCGCGTTTTGTGTCAAAAAAGCGAAACTTCGCTCTTTTTCTTTTTCACCCTTTCGTTTCTTTTCTCTTTCGTCGTTTTCGACTCGCACTCGATTCGAACTCAACGCGACCGCAATCGAACTGTGATCGAGCCATGAGACGCTTTTCGTGAATATGTTTGCACGATGCGATCGCTTGAAACCAGGATTTCTGACAATGTTATTAATTCGAAAATTTGTTCTGTTTTTTGTCGAGTTTTGATTCGAAAGCCTCTATTTGCTCTTTTCTTCTTTCGACAGCGCTTCACTCCATTTAGGATCGTATCGAACGCTTCTACTTTCGATTGAAAGCAAGTTTTGTCAAAGTGTCGAAAAATTTGGCAACAATCGATCGTCGAGAATGATGAGTGCGAAATATGTGTCGCGTGAAATTAGATACAACAATGGCTGTAGGCTTGTGTTCAACGAGCGAACAGGTGTTTGGGAGTCAAGACGGGATACAAACTCCGCATCGATTAATCATCAGCAGACCCAACGTGTGATGAGTGGAAATAAAATTAAGCCAATTACGGTCGCAAACAATAACAATCCAACTAATATCAACACAAACACCTCTCTTCAATCAAAAACGTTAAATGCCATTCAATTGTCACAAATTCGTAATAAAATCAACAATAAATGCAGCGCGACAAAGTCTACATCAAACTCATTATTATTTGCTAATAATTTCATTGCAAATAAAAGTGACAACAATAATTATCACGATATTGGCTTTAATAAACGAAACTACTCTACAAATATCACTTTAAACGAAGGTAAGTGTGGCTTATAAAAGTAGTCGAAATTAAACCTAGTCATCGTTCAATTTTTCACCAAGTTGTGTTTTATTGAATTTTTTTTAACTTTAATTAAGCAGGTTTTATACCGATGAGAGCACAATATTATGTTTAGAGTTAGTTGTTCATTTTTTGTTATTAGACGTTATTAAAAATCAACTATATTATCAAGTTTGATAAGCGATTCTCAGTGCATTTAAAATCTATGAATTTTTCATTTTGAAGTAATTGATTAATTTTAGGTTTAAACGATGGCGACATCGAAATAATTGATGTACCGACCGTGAAAAAAGTGAAACCTCCACCACCAGCGGGACAAAAAATGGTTCTCAACCAATCGCGATCGCCTCCAGTTCAAGTCTCATTACTTCGCCCACATTTTGAAAAGTCAACAAGCGTCACAATAACTAAAAAGCTTGATTTCGGTGTAAACGCTAATCGAAATTCACACTCTATTACAATTAATGCGAAACCAAAAGAAGACGCTCATCATACAAACACCAACGGCAACATTGCATCCATTACTCACATTAATCATGCCCATCCTAATTCAACTTATTTAAAAAAGCTAATTGAACCCACTCGTAAAGTGTTAAAAATCGAGAAGTGTACTGAAACCACACTCGTATGTCTCGTGTGTAAATGTGTATTTCTTAATCCTGGAGACGACGAATTGGATTCACGTTTGTTCGGCAGATTTTGTTGTCGTCTTTGCAATCAGTTCTTCCAAGATTGCTATACCAATAAGTTGGACATCACCACTTTTTTATGCAATAAAGATGGTAAGTGAATAAAAAACAAGTTTTTTTGTCTAAATAGGCGAATCAATAAGCCGTTTATCTTGCCATGAAGCAACTTTAAGTAGAACATTAGTTTAGAACATGTTCTAAATTTTATTTTAATGTTACCTTTTAATCAGAATTTCATCTCACTACGATTATGCAACTGTTGCTCTAATTTTGATTTAACCAATTGTATATACAATATAAATTATATTGTAATATCATATTTTCACATGAAATTTTGCTGTTTAAGGTTGCTGTGATATTGGAGGAGATGATAGGTGTAACTACTGTTGGTTTGAAAGAGGCTTCAATGCCTTATTTATTCCCGATTCACAGAGTTCGACTTTAAATATAAGTAAGTTTTCACTTTATAGACTGTTACAGTTAAGTGACATTTTAACAAAAAACTAGGCGCTTCCAACGAAACAAACGTTTCAGGGTTAAATCAGTACAGTCAAAATGATGATTCTAGAAACGATTTGAATGAAAATCGAAAACGAAAACCATATGGTTCAAATTGGAATTATAATTCGGAGAAGAAATCAGATCAGGGTTTGTTTTATAGTTTTTTATTTTATTTTTTTTTATTAAAAATTTATTTTTTAGGTTCAAATTGTAAATTTTGTGGCAAATACATTTCAAGCGAGTACAATATGAGGGTTCACTGGGTACATATCCATACAGATGCCATTAAAGATGTTCCTTTACCTCCTTCGCTCGAAAAAATTCGTCAACAAAAATTTCAATCTCGAAAGCGAAAGCAAGCATTTTACGAAGGCGAAGAAGAATGAAATTACATACGCATATAAAAGTAGCATTTTTGTACTCTTTATTTATTATCAACATATTTTTTTATTCGCTTCTTACTTAAAAAAGTAATTCATATATAAGTAGTAAGTTACAGCATTTTTTCGCATATAGAGAAAATAAAAACTTTTGCTCATTACTCAAAGTTTGTAATAGCAGTTAAGGCGTTATAATGCTCCATAAAGAATGAAAAATTTGTAAACTTATTCATATTTAGTATTTTGAAACTAAAGATCATATCATTATCTTTTTACGTATTAAAATATTTTTTTATCCATAAAAACAAATTAGCGTTTGATTCATTGCAGGTGAATTGTTTTCTAGTAGCTGATAATAGAGCATTGACTGAAATTGCTTTTTGATTTTGGCTTTTTTTACTAACAAAATGCTTACTTCGAGGCTCGAGGCAAATTCAATTGATTATCTTTCTCTGTCATTTGCTAATCGTGAATACCTTGTCATTGCTTCGTCGTTAGTAAATTACTAATCGTGAATATCTTTCTCCCTTCAAAGAAATTAATATCGTGTCAATTTTCTTTCTTTTCGCATACAAATGTTTTCGATTGAAATGAAAACAGTGAAGCTGGCTTTCAAATTTTACATATATGCAAAGTGATGCTGGCATGTTTCATTGCTTTGAATATTTAAATCATTGACTAACCTTCTTTAATTTGTTTAAAAACCTACAAAAACTTGTTATTGGAATGAAACATGTCGGAAAATTTTATTTTGATGTTTAATGTTTTTAAACAGCAATTTCACAAACTAGTAAACAAGTTTCTAAAATCTTTACTTTTTCTTTACAGCTTACAATTAACCTTTAGATTTATTGTGTGATCAAGAAAAGTTATTTTTCTTCCAAGCCAAGTAAAAGTTAGTGAAAATATCTCTGCTCTTATTTATGAAGTACAAACTTTTAGATCAAAAATTTATACAATGAAACTTCTTTACAACGGCCACCTCCGCTTCTAAAAATTTAGACGTTATAAAGAGTTGGCTGTTCAATAGATGGTTATGTTAATTGAGTTAACTTAGGAGGGTTTTTCATTTTTGTGGACGTTAGTAAAGGTGACCTTTCCGGAATTCTTCACTGTACTAAGTTTTTACAACAATTATTCTACTAAAATAATTGATTTTTTCAAAAAATAATTTATTGAATTATTCTTCCCACAAATGAGTTTAAACAGTGACATTTGCATTATATTGAAAAATGGGAATTTAACTAAAAAGAAAGAAAGAAAAATGCATTTACTATTTACGTTTTTATGCCTTTTTATTCGCTGTAAACAGTATTCATTTTATAAGTTCATCAAAAATACAGAGTAGGTGGCTGAAAACGTAGTTTAAGAATGAAAACATTCGTGCGTTTTTTAATATATTAAGTAAAAAAGACGAATAGACACTTTTGATAAAATGTCTAAAAATAAAGATTTTTTGAAAGTCATATTTAAATTCATTTTAATCAGCTTTTAATTTTCGCTTATTGTTTAGTACGTTAGCATCTCACAATTTTTTGTTGGCATAGTAAAACTCATCGTTGTAAGTTCAAAATACTACCATAAATTAATTCAAACAAACTTAACCGCTCAAAACCAGAATTCAATTTAGCGATATCGTTGAGCAAAACGTTTTTTCTATTTTTTACGCTACTTTTTATCAAACATCTGCTATTTTAGACAAAGGTGTCAAATGCTGGCATTTGTCGCTTTAATTATCAAATTATGTACGTTCAAATGGTCTAGAAGATAGGATAATTGTTTATCAGCGAAACAAACAGGTTTGAGACAAAGGGTAGCGAAAAAATAAGAAAAATGAGCAAATGGAAATTAGTAAAAAAGCGAATTAAAATAAAAAGAATTTAATTTAAAGTAAATTTGAAACAAAATATTATTTGCAAAGCATGCCGCAATTATAAAGCGACCCCAAACATGAGTCACACGAGGCGAATGTAAACAGAATTCAGCGAATGCATTTCAAACGAACGTTGTTTTCGAAAATCAAACAAATGAAAGAAATGAATGAATTATTTACATTCAAATGAATTAGCTTTTAAACAATAATTGAGTTCGCACACAGTGTTTGCTGCCAAAAGCTGGCATTTGTGAATATGGGTCGTACGGCGAAACCTTGGTTTGTGCTCAATGCATGGAAAGCAATTCACGCGCTCGAATCGAATCAAGTCGCGACCAATTTGTCTACAATTGTAAATTGTGATTCACTTTTGTCCCATTCGATCGCAGAAATCAAACAAGAGTTGATTTCGGCAATCAAAGACGAACTTATCGACGAATTTGACGATGGTTTGCTCAAAATAAATCATACAATCGTCTCATCATCGCACGATTGGTATTGCTTTGTTTGTTTCAATCCCGGTGAAAGAATGATCGGTTGCCAAAGTTGTTTTCGATTGTATCATAAGACCTGCTTTCGTTACAGTGAAGAAGAAGGAAAATGTTACTACTGTCAAGTGCATCCGCAAGAAAAGATTCGCGGCAAGCTTCTCGATATCAGCACGATTAACGATACACTCGAAATATTGTTTCACAATTTAGTTGCAAACTTTCAATCATTAATGGATATCGCTTCGTTAAAAGATGAATCACCCGTGATACTGAAACTATTGTCCAAATTGTTACATAATCCTCATTTCGATTTTCTATCTTTGCAAAACAAAATCAATGAACAGCAATATAAATCTATCGCCGATTTCATCGTTGATTTTAAATTGATTTACTTTAATGTTGCTATCTTAAATGGTCCAGGATCTATTGTCGTTGAAAAGTTTGATGAAATGTTTAAATATATACTTTCACAAGAGAAAATTATTACAAGTTGCATTCAATGTTATTATAATTTATATTGCAAAGTTGATGGTGAAGAGAATTTTGATTGGTTTCTCGTCCCTTGCAATCCGCCTCATCGTCTTTGCTTTGCCAAAATTGAAGAATTCTGCCATCCAGTCAAGGTAATCAAAAGTAATATAAATGAATCCTTTGTGTGGCTTTTTGATGAAAATCATGAATTTATTACTGTGAATAACGAGAGCTTGATTGATTCACTTCCTAAAGAAGAAATTATTACCCCGGAACTATCGAAAGCTTTGGAAGCTTACGAACATCTATTATCAATGGGAAACGAATCTAAGGAAAGAGATTTTGATAATGACAATGGTGAAGACTTTTCAGAAAAATGTAATCAGTAATTTAATATGTTCATCGATTAAAATAACTACTTTGTAGGCTTCTGCGATTCTTTTGGTGTTGAAAAGTGCAAACATTGTTTTTCCGAAAATGAGTACAACTTATTAACCATTCCTAACTTGAATAATCCGTTGCCAAAGAAGATTGTAAAAAAGAGAAAAGGTGAAATATCTTTTTAATTAAAAAATTTTCATGATTCAATTTTTAGGTCTTAATTGTGAATTTTGTGGAAAATTCATAACTACAGTCTATAATATGAAGAAGCACTATATTCGAATGCATCCTGATGTGATCAAAGACGTTCATTTAGTGCCTTCTCTAGAAAAGATACGACGCGAAAAGTTGGATTCTGAAAAACGCAAACAATGGTTGTCAGAGATTGAAAATGATTTAGTCAATCGATAATTTTTTTTAAAGCTAATTAAATATTTTAAATAATCATAAAATCACACATAATTTCGAGTTAAATATTTATCCAATTCATCATAATTTCTAATTAATTCATTCATTTAAAAATTAAAGTGACTAATTTCGTTTATTAGTCTCTTTCATATTTATTGTTCGCCATTGAAATTTCTCGATTTTCAAAGTTTAGATGATCTTATGTTGCCAATCAAAATACTCTATACTTACTCTACTTGATGGGCAGAGCTCGATAAAGTTCAATCTAGGACAAAAAAGTTTAAAAGCTTAATCAGCTCGATTATCTCTATAACTAATGAGAGTTTCAATTCTTTAAAATCTCATTAATTGACTTGCCTCTTAAAAACAAGCTCTAGAACGAACTCAAAAATTTCTTTCACTTTTTGCCACTTTTTTCTGAAATCTAATAAATTAGTCATTTAAATGACGCAAATTTCTAACACTAGCAAGAATTCCGCTTTTGATTTGGTCGCTTGCATACAACACACTCAGAAGTCGATAATCAATAATTGA
>NCKU01004578.1:0-11979 GCA_003675995.1 Dinothrombium tinctorium
TTTTTTTCGATTTGTCGTTTGAAAGTTATTTAAAGTTTAATTTTGTATAACTTATTTTTTTGAACGTCTTGTATATACAGTCTTTAACCAATATTGAGCATAGTGATCACTTGACTCGCAAAGCATTTGTTGTATTTAACTGTAAACAATGGAAGCCGAAATACCAATGCTTTTCTCACGTGTCCATCAAAATTTTTTGACGGGCAGTGTAAATATATTATAAATAGATTTCTGAACAGATAGTAGACTCACTTCAATTCACCTTTATTCTCTTCTTAGTGGCAGGTTATATTTCGAAAACTATCAAATCTGCTATTCGCTGTAAGTGCGCTCTGAGCGCTCGCTTTTACTCTTCGTTACTTTCGTTACTCTTATTTGCTTTTAACAGAAGCGGACACAACTATCTGCCGAAACAGTTGTATTCATTAAATTTCAAGAAGAAGAAACGTTTTGTCGATTGCCTTATTTATACAGGACCCGTTCACAAAACTCCGCTGCCAGTCTCAGTGTTCAAACCATTTTTTATTGCAATCACAGAAGACAACCACATGTTACGTTTTGATAACAAAAATGGTGAATTGTTGCAACAAGTTTTTCTTGGAAATGGTACCAAATTTCGACACATAGATTGGGAAACACAAGGAGAAACAATTCTTTTGCAATCGATACCTCATCGACCGAACAATTTAAAACTTTTGCAAGTGGCATTATTTACCGTTTATCCCATCGAATTTATCGCTTCTTTTGAAATTGAAAAAGAAATTTTTGGAAGCGACATAAAGTCGGCAAATCTTTCCGAAGGCCTGCTTATAGTCTCCTCGGGTTCATCTTCATCAAAATGCATTCGTCTCTATAGTTTAGAACACATTTTAGAAGAACAAAATTTTCTATGTAAATGCAAACTAAACGAAACCTGTGAAACTTTAAAAATCAATGAACAAGCCCAAAAAACTTTTGAACTTGATTCGACATCAGATTCGCGAAAAGTTGGAATCCATGGATTGCCTATTAATGTTAATGTGAAATGCAGGCCTCCGTTACTGTTTGAAATTGAATGCAGCGACCAAATCGTTTATTTCGGAGGATATCCGTGGCATTATATTTATAGTCCCATAAAGCATAAAGGTGTCTTTGAATTGAGAAATTTGTCAACACATCAATTAGCTCTAAATGGACATTTTGATGTTGAAAATGACACAACTGAACCGGATACTCTCAGTTTCCATGTCGATGATACTGGACGCTTGATATACATGTCATCATACGAAATAATTATTTACAAGTTAATCACTAAAAATAATGAAACAAGTGTTTTAAAACAATTCGTTTTAACGCTGAATCCAACTTTTTCTTCTTTAGCTGAAAGTAATTCAGAACAAATTAACACAAAAAGAGTTACGTCTTCTAGGAAATGTGCACATAATAAACGCTATTACGAAGATATGGACGAAGTAAGCTTTTTATAACTTGCACAAATCTCTATTTCTTTTTCAATTAGCGTCTCATTTTAGCGGACGATTTCGAAAACGAATTGAATATATTTTCCATTCTTGGCATGAACCAAGACTCGAAATACGGCAAGATAGTCATGTTCGATAATGAAAGTGGAAATCTAGTGAAAGAAGTGGAACTTAAATTCAAACTTTATGAGGTGAAGATAGAATTCAAAGGTGACTTCAAGGATACTATTTTTATTAATTTTTTTTTCCATAGGAGTGTGATTATACGCTAATCATGGATGTCGATACTTTTATAATCATTGTAAAAGATGTAAGCAATAATTGGTGTGTTCACGTTTTTCGTTTAACAAAAATAGATGAGTTTTTCGAGTTTCTTCAAACTCGAAAGAAAAGTCGCAAAAGAAGATTTCGTGAAGTAATGGACTCGGTATGCGACGGTTTATAAGTCGGAATTATAAATATCATCTATAATTATACGATAAGGTTTTTACATTTTTATTGTGATACTTTAATAAACAACCAATTAAAAATTGCACAGCGCTGTGGTATCATCAATCCCTTTATTGATGGAAGTAATTTTATGTGTTAATTAACTTACGGGATAAAAAATTTTATGCCATTTTTGCAGTTTTCTGCGTAGCGTTCACTTTATCGCCCAAACTAAGAGCCATTCCCTGCGACTTCGCGCGAATTCGAATATGTCCGGTTACCGGATTATCGTGAGATGATTTTTCGATGCTTACATTGGCGAGCGCATCTTCTCCGAAAATAGACTTCGCGTAAAGATTGGCTGCAAGAAAACTGCAATCACCAGAAAGTGCTTTCTGAGGAGTGAGACATTTCATGTTTGTGGATTTAATCAAATGCGTCAAATATTGCTGCAAATCCGTTAGAGCTGTGTTCACTGTCACTTTATTTTCCCATTCGAATTCTGCCCACATTTGCCGGAATTGCGTGTCGCTGCACGTTGCGGGAACAATATAATCCATAATGTCAATATGAATGTCGTTTAGGACCACAACGTTTCGATCCGAAGTTGAGCCACTGACATCGTAAACTAAAAATTATGAATTTTTAATTATGAAGAAACACGAAGATAAGAGAATCATATGATTAGAAAGAAAATAATTTAAATTATTTCATAAATTATCTTTTCACAATGATAAGACCTATTTTTATCATGTTATACTTACCAATATTTCCGAAAATAATTCCATTTTCAGTAGACGCAACTTTGACAGTTGCCTTAATGTTCGCAAAGTCATGAGGAGCCAACACAATAGGCTGCGGTCGTTCAACAAGTTTTAGATCTCCTAACGTGGATAGTTCGAGAGTACAGTTTTGCAAAATATCAGAGGTTTGGTTCACAATTAAAACATCCAAGCAGATATCATATTGATTGACATTTACGTAACATTCGGCGTAAACCGGATCAGAAAATCCTGTTAGCTGAGTAACTTTCGACAATTTCGAAGTAGAAAGTAGATCTGAAATCTGTGAAGCTCGCGACAACGAAGATGTTGCGGTAGCACCCACGTTTGCTCCCATGGCTTGCGATAGACTCAATTCAAATTGGTTTTCGAACATTTCTTGATTTTTACTCATCAGTTGCGAAAAGTTCAAGTGATCGTCAGTCTCCACGAATCTTTTATCTTTCTTTTTCTCCTTCACTTCCTCTTTTTCTTGTTTTGTCGATGTCAACATAGATACCAATGCAGAACGCATTTCGTGCAAGAAAACTGATTTCATAAGTTGTGAAACTTCGCTGGAAGGCGAATCACTATTAATGTGGCTCAGTATCATCAGACACATAGCGACTCTTTCATAATCATCTTCGTTAATAACTGAGACAGTTCCGTTCGTCGATAACTTTGCTCTCCCAACATGAAGAATAGATGTTAAAATAAGCATACATTCTGCAACAAAAGAATTGACCGCAGTACTCTTTGGATCCTTTTTCGCTTGTTTAAATTTCAATGCTAACTTAACTAAACAATTAGCGAGAGCAGTTCCGATAAAATATTCGCCATTCAGTAAATAGGAACGCAATGGTGGTATTTTTGACTTATCCGAGGTTTTGGTCGAGGCAACACTCAATGCAGATTGTGTGGCATATGAGCCATCAGCTGTTACAAGCTTCAAAGCTGTAAAACCGGTAATGAGCTGATCTTCATTTTCTTGACCTTCTTCTAATTTCTTTAATTCACTATCGACTATAGGAATCTCGCCGAGACAATTTCTAATTACCGTCATCGTTTCCTGTATCTGTGAAGGATCACTTTCTTCACAAAATTCACCCAAAAGCCAAATTAAGCCTCTGTGAACCTTAACACTTCGAACGGATTGAAATGCTTCTAAAATTTTCGTAATTATAAGACTTTTGTGTTGAGGGTTCTTCGTAATGAATTCGCGAGAAAATGCGATAATCATTTGTGCAGTAACTTCATCTTCAGCTGAAAGTAGCTCGAAAAGAACTGTGATCAACTGATCACTAACAAGGACATCAGGGTATTTCAAACATATCGAATGAAGGGTGCCAACCAGTAACTGACGGTATTTGCATGTCTCGTCATTGCTTAAAATCGACTCATTTTGAGTTTTGTTTATTTCTTTTTTCAACAAGTGAACCATCTAAAAAATTCAAAGGATTACTCTAAGCTTCTTGATTTTTTTTTTTTTTACAAACCTCTTCAGCATTCCGTAAAGTAATCAAATCCAAAGCTAAATTCAAAACTTTTTGCTTCACTTCAAGATCAGAAGCTACATTCAAGATACGAAGAATATCCATAATTACTTCTTGTAACACCTTTTCAGCTCCTGAAGCTGATTCTTTGAGAGCAACCAAACGATCTAATACAATCAACTTAACATTGTTGTCGCTCTCTGTCAAGCATATATCTATGAAGCAAGTCGCTGCAGCTTTCAAAGCGGTTGGAGCTTGAGATAAAGTAATCAAAGTTGCTGCAGCTTCATAACGCACAGATGTCGAGGTCGATGTATTCAATAAGTTATATATCGCACGAATGAATCTTGATCGCTCAGAAGGATTGGCGATACAAACTTTATAAATCAGTTCCACACAGACCAATTGCAAGATGTGATTGAAGCTTGTAATTTGATCAAGACATGAATTGAGGTAGTCGAGTGCCTTTACTTGGTCTAAATGTATAAGCATTAAAAACGCATTTCTTTTGCAGCTTGCATCTGTTTCACGCGAAAGGAAGTCTAGAATCAATTCGGGTGCATCAGGAATCAAAAATTCAAAGTTGATATAAATTTTAAATATCGCTAAAACAGCGTTTCTGCGGACGTAGGAATGTCTGTGTTCGACACAAGCCCTTATGGATGCCATCAAAGGTTCCAATAGTTCAGGTTCTTTAAGTTTGCATAAAAAGCGGAGAGTTGATCCACGGATATATTCATTCGGATGCTGTAAGTCTTTTCGGTAAGCGTCACAAACCAATATCATTTCGTGAAGAAGTTTACCATCGGCCCCGCGTTTGGGAACGATCTCCCAAAATATAAGCAGAAGTTTCTTGATTTGATGGTCCTGACATGGAAGAATGTATCGAATGATAATCATCAGCAAACTCGGAGGAAATTTCTCGCCATTTAAAATCATGTAAATAAGCTTTTTGAGTGCTTCTGTTTTTGCTTTGATGTCACCCTTTTCTGAAAAAGCAAACAGCAAGTCAGCAATACATCGAAATAATCGACGACGCGGCGTCGAACGAAAAACGAACCCAAATCATTTTTCAAATTGATTTCATTAATCGACTCGTTGTCGGTTTGCACATTGATCAGAGTGTAACAAATGGAATCAGACTGTGCACCAGTCGAGGCCATAGTCGAATTCGACGCCTGCTTTGCGAATTGAACGCGAACACAACTAGAATCAAATAGCGATCGCTTTGTGTGCGATTTAATGTCACGTTGGCATTTGCTCACCGAACGCACAGCAATTGCCGCTCGCGCCGCCGACACGCGCCGCCGCGCGCTGCTGTCCGCACGCTTTGCGCTCAAATTTTCGAGCMTTTTTCGCGATTTTATCGTTTGAATATTTTTGACAATCAATTTTCAACAAACTTTCAATACATGAAACTTCTCTATAAATTACACCAAACGGGCCCAAAAAATTGGCCTTTGTAGAGAGGGCATCTTTAATTAACTTAGGAGGGTACTTTATTTTAGTGTGGTTAGTGGAGGTTTTACTGTCTCCCAAATTTCATTTTTCTTTGTTTTGGTTAATTTTCATTTCGTTTTCAGCCTTTACCAAATCCGAAATTTGGATTTTATCCGAAACTTTTCTAGTTTTAGGCCAGATTTATTTGATTAGAGCAATGAATGCGTAATCGGCAATTTCTTCTACAGAATCGCGCTCTCGATCGAATTCTTTAAGCTTTTCGCGAACGTCAATGCGTTCAATTACGATTTTGATTTTTTGATAATTCGTTCGAGCTTTCAAATGCACTCTTTTTACGATAACAATTATCGCGACTAAAAGCGAAATAAGAATGAAGATCAACGCAATAGTAACTGAGATTAAGATTATTTTGCGTCTCTGCTTTTGATTTCTTTCCGCTTCGATTTCTTTCCGCTCTTTCGCCAACTGCTCCTCGATTTGCCGTTCGTTTTCAAACTTAAGCTCATAGCTTCTATTATTGCAGGAGTAAATGCCTTTATCTCTTCTATAGCTTGGCTTATAAATGATCAAATTCGGAGCTTCGAAATACATGAAACTCGGTTTAAATAGCAGCGTTTTGTTGTTTTTCTGCCAAATCAGAGTATTGTTTTCATCGAATTCGCATTCGAGTTCTACTTTCTCACTGTTTTTTGTCACTTTTACTTCTATCAAATCTATTCACAAAAGAGAAAAGCAATATCAGCAGTTTATTAGAGTTAAACACGAAAAATACAACCGTTTTGTACGTTTAATACAAGTGCAATTAATAAGCAATTCAACGAAAATAGAATCATTTACTTTCTTCGTGCAACAAAGCGATCGATTTACGATTGCTTTACGGTTGGTCAGAATATGAAATTCATCAATTCCAACCTCCCATACCTCCCATGCTCTTCTTCGACTTCATCAAACCCTTATCCAGCGATGGTATTTGAATCAAAAGATACTTTGACGACGGCGGCGATGGAGGTGGAGGTGGAGGAGGTCTTGGCGCCATTTTCGGGACTTCAACTATCACGTACTTGGTTTTTGTTGTTTGCGTAGTTTGAGCTTGTTGATTGCAACAACTGCATCCGCCGCTGCCACCACCATTTCCTTTGAGTATATCGAGAAAAAATCCGAAAACCTGAGCAATAACAATGCTTAAGAGCATATAAATGATGAACGACTTGATGAACATTTTTAATCGAGAATTACGAATAAACTGAAAAAGTTCGCTTAAAAGTTTTTAAAATGAGTATTGAAATGAGGCTTTTAGAACAAATTTTTCAAATGAGATAATTTTTCTTTTCAAGCGAAGATTTCCTGATTTAAAAAAACTTCCTCTACAATTCTTTTGTTGGTTGTTCTCACTTTTTTTTTCTTCAGTGAAAGTAAGCGGAGGAAGTCAGATATTTTATAAATAGACATAAAAGAGTTATAAAATAATTAGCGATTTTCAAATTTCAATTTAATTGAATTTATAATTTTTTAAATTTCAATTATGTTAAAGAGAAATTAGGTTTTCGTTAGTTCACTTTTAATTTCTTACTATCTCATATCGGAACTATTGTTTTCTTCCTTTTCTTTTCTTTTAATGCAAATCTTTCGGAGTATTTATTTGTATATTTGTTCATCAGTCCAAGATAAGCAATGAAAAGTACAAAAAAAAAAAAATATTTTCAAAATTTAAAAAATTTAGACATTTAAAAATTAAAAGTGGTGCATCTCACTACGATCAATAATTTCTAAAAATCATTTACTTTTATTAATTTTTTTCTTCTCTTAATCAATTCAGCGTATTGCTGAACATTTTAAGCAATAAATTCATCGATGATATTTTGCGAAAGGCTATTGAAGTCCAGAATTGAATTTTTGAATTTCATTGAATTTTTACCGTTGTTAGCGACAGTTTTACTTCTGCATGATTTAACCTCTCATTTTCAAATTGTTACGGTTTTAAACATAAATTGAAAACAAATGATTATTGTCACGTTTCTAAAATAGCGGAACCAATATTTTTTCCGCTTTTTATATTTGAGCGATTATGCTCACAATGTGTTAACTACTTTAATTTAATAATCAAGTAACTTTTAACATATCAAAATTGCTTTATGTTTGAGAACATAAAAATAGTGAACTATGCAAATCGTTTGTATATTTCCCTCCCCAGAAAATATTTAATGCATTAAAATAAATTATTTTTCCTCAATCGCTAAACGCAATCTTATTAATGTAATTTTTGCTCAACAAATTGTTTTTTAAGTGAAATCTGTTAGGTTTTTTCGATTTTTTTTAAGAATTTTGTTTTCTGTTGCTATCGTATGCTAATATGTGAAATTTCGTGATTTTAAACGGTGCATTTTTCGAAAAAAATTTTATTTTTTACTTTACAGTATACATTTGATTTAAGTAAATATGTGTTTACAATTTTATAGTCATAAAAAAGCTAACGATCTTAAGTAATCACTTTTTATATATTTTAAGATTTTTTATTTTACATATCTCGAATAATTAACTCTTCAATAAAGCATAAAGGTTAAGAAATTTTTCAATTTTTGTTCTTCAGTCAATACAATAAAAAGGTGAAGATTCGTTTGAAAAATAAGTTCCAAGCACTAGACAATTTTATTGGTTTACTAGAATCTTTTGAAAGTTATTTTAATAATCTTACATGCATTTGCAAATGAGTAGCTTGAACCCTGAACAGTCACTCGTAGTTTGTTTATTTTGTATTCAAATCAAATAATGAAATTCGTTTCATAGAAGTCAATAAATACAACCTTTCCATCTTTAGATTTTTAATAAAACAATTAAACCTTTTCTTTAAACATAAATAGAATCATGAAATCGATGCAATTTTCTTGCTTTAGAAGTTTTGTTACTTCTTATCGTATTTGGAGCAATAGATTCTGAGAAAAGCTGCACTTCATTCGACAATTCTGCTGAATTATCGTTTACTTTTATCCGCTTTTGGATTTTCGGATAATGTACTTCATTCAACTTTGAATCACGACGCAAATTCCAGTCAGCGGGTAATTTCGACATTGGCATAAGTTGGAGCGGAATCGACTTTATTCTCATCACCGGTGAACTATTGACGTTTTTAACAGGTACTGCCGGGAGTTTATTCACGAACCTGCTAGGAATTGACTTTAAAGGATTTGATTTGACAGATTGAATTGGTGCACTCGTTATTTTCGTCAAAGGAACTCCGACTATTCTTTCGACTGGAAACGCTTTGATTACAGGCAAAATTTGACCTTTTATAGGCCCTTCTGCTATTCCAAAGGGGTTCATTCCCATTTTTGTTTTCGATTTGAATGTATCTGAAGTTTGAGAGCCGAAACCACATTGACTGCCCCAACAGCTTGTTCCGATGCATACACACCCATTCATAAGATCGCATTTATTTCCTTTGCAGCCATTAGTATCACACCAACAACCGCCAAACTCAGTCGAATGTTCATTATTGTAAGAACTTGCAGTGACTCTTGCAGTTTGAGGATTTTTCTCTAGTATTTCATTCAGCAACTGCTGCATTGCCCATGATTTTTCATCGCTTTCATCAGATTGCTTTGAACATTTGTTTCCCCAACAATCTCCAGTGCTATTGCAAACACAACCGTTCAGTATGGAGCAGACCGATCCTTTACATCCTTTAACATCGCAGAAGCAACCAGAATTTATATTCACAGCATCATTTCTGATTGGAGCATCATGATTATGTTCCTTTTTCTTCTTTTGTAATCCAACAACGTTTGTATTTGAGACGAAGAGTCTTACTTTATTATTATTATTAGTGCAAGAACATTGCCCATAAATATCATGACTGGGACAGTAGCATCCACTCACATCCCATCCATCTCTATCTGCAAATTCTCCAGAAACTCTTTTGAACTTAAAGGTTCCTGTGACTTCCGGCTGGTGATTGAGTGGAGAAGGAATTGTACGTCGATTTACTTGAGCATTTGTCCGGTTGTCGGTAAAATGGAGACAGAGATAATACGCAAATAAAACAGTAATCCAAAGTGGTCGCTTTGAAACCATCACAATTTCAGCGATCTGAATTCACTGATACCACTTTGAGCTTATCTTTCGACATACTGTCCCATAATTAAGAAGATTCGGTTTCGAAAGCTGTAAGAAGTGTGACAAAAACTTTTGAATGCAAAATCATTTCATTCACGCCTCAAACAATATTCGAGGATGTCGCCGATTCTAATTTATTTCAATGCTTTGTTGATTCTTTTCAATTTAATTTAAAAATGAAAACCGTTGAATAGTTTTATTCACGGATTGCATTTTTAGAGCCTTAAAAAGTCGATGTCTTCATGCATATTTTATCACAAGTGATCTGCTCTTGTTTTTTCTTTTTCTTCTCTGCATTTGAAAAGATGAGCTGAAGCGAGATGTGAAAGGAAGAGTTTTGTTTTACTTCTTTGCACAAAAGAAAAACAAGGAAATCGTATTAGCGAATGCTTTTCACTCTTTTCACTAATTTTTTTGCATATTTTTATGCATTTTTTATTGCTTTATCGCTTTAAATAGCTTCTTCTATTTAGAGATCTACTCACTTGCTTTGTAGTTTAATGAACGCCGAGCTTCGCTTCTCCTACCTTTCTTTGTTTTAATTGTTTATGAATAAAAAGCTTATCAAATATAATTTGTCTTGTAAGTTTGCTAGTACATTTCTTGTTCATTTTAATAAATTCACTTTTTAATTTTTGAATAAAAAACCTATTATATCTTCACATTTTTTCAAAATTAAATTTGATTAAACATGTTTTCCTAAAAATTTTTACTTCCGATGATAATGTTTAATTTATGTAAATTCAAAGATGACGAATAAAAATTTTTCACTGATTCAAAATGTTTGAACAAATCAAGCAGAAAATTTTTTCTGCAGATTGATTCATTTTTGTTTTCGCAAAACTTTTCCGCAGCGAAATATGATTTCAGCTTCATGAAACTTGACAATAATCGTGTTGCTATGCTTGATAAAGCTTCCTCATTGAAAGGATGAAGCATTGTTTCACTTAAGTGTGGTAATGTATAAAACTTTTTAAAATAGTCAATTTTTTATTATTTCTCTATTTCAAGCTGATATAAGATTCAAGTATTCAAAAAATTTAAGTGTCATGACTCGGGAAGATTTAGTATTTGATTAATAGATGATATTTGATTTTTTAGTTTGCAATAATCATAAATGAGAAGCATTATAATAGCAAATGATTACACTGTTTTCAAAAGTCATTTTTTGACACTAATTGACCATTTTCGAAGACGCTTTTATTTCAATATTTTTAAAATTAATCCTGAAAATTGAAAAAATTTTTTTGATTAATTACAATTAATTAATTAGATTAATTAATTGATTAGACACCAGAAAGCCCCTAGTAGTACTCATTTTGAGAAAAATTAAAACGATTTTACAAATTTTTATTCTACAAAAAGTTTTTTAATAAATGGCGACGGAATTTTTGTTTTTAACCATAGAATAACACGCGGTCATTTATATTCAAATGTTTAAGGGGAAAATGACTTTTTTATTGAAAAAAAACACAAATTTATACAAAATAACTTTTTTCATATATATGTCCATAAATTGCTCGATTACTGCTATTGAATTTAGAGTTTTTGTACGAGAAACATAGAAAATTCTTATGATATTTGTACTTTTATTCAAATAATAGTTTGTACATAAATTCAGAAGTGCAATCAAATAAATGAGCTTTAAATGCTGAAATGCACAATTAAACAAAGTAAAATAGCCACTTCGTCTTTAACGGAGTGTACAGTACTTTTCTGATAGCACTTTTTAGCTTTTGAAAAGTGGCGATTTTTTGCACTTATTTGCAATGAATAAATATTTTAAGTTAAAAACTTGCGCCACTTTATGCAAAACTTTCACTATTTATAAAATAGTTTCATATTAATGCGAAGATAGTTTCACATTCATTTATTTTGGACAAAATATTACATAATCATTCAAGAAGAGTAATAACAGCGAATGATAAGCAAATTTTTGAAGATCTTTTCAATAGGAACATTGTTCGCAGTTTTAAAATATTTTTATGCACAAATTTAACAAGTTTGTACAAACCTCGAAGTGTGTTCGATGTTTCTTCAAAGTTTGTTTTTCTTAGCAGAGAGCCAAGGAAAACTTTGCTTGTGCGCTTTGTTAAATTTGTACACTCATGTCCAATAAAATCTTTCATTCGTTTGCTTTACAATAAAGTAAATTTATTTTGAATAGAAAAGATTTTATTGGACAAGAGTGTACTCCCGATTCAAAATAAAATGTTTCGATTATCGAAAGTGAGCTTAACTGCAAAGCAACTTTTACCATACGCT
>NCKU01004579.1:0-11979 GCA_003675995.1 Dinothrombium tinctorium
TTTTTTTCGATTTGTCGTTTGAAAGTTATTTAAAGTTTAATTTTGTATAACTTATTTTTTTGAACGTCTTGTATATACAGTCTTTAACCAATATTGAGCATAGTGATCACTTGACTCGCAAAGCATTTGTTGTATTTAACTGTAAACAATGGAAGCCGAAATACCAATGCTTTTCTCACGTGTCCATCAAAATTTTTTGACGGGCAGTGTAAATATATTATAAATAGATTTCTGAACAGATAGTAGACTCACTTCAATTCACCTTTATTCTCTTCTTAGTGGCAGGTTATATTTCGAAAACTATCAAATCTGCTATTCGCTGTAAGTGCGCTCTGAGCGCTCGCTTTTACTCTTCGTTACTTTCGTTACTCTTATTTGCTTTTAACAGAAGCGGACACAACTATCTGCCGAAACAGTTGTATTCATTAAATTTCAAGAAGAAGAAACGTTTTGTCGATTGCCTTATTTATACAGGACCCGTTCACAAAACTCCGCTGCCAGTCTCAGTGTTCAAACCATTTTTTATTGCAATCACAGAAGACAACCACATGTTACGTTTTGATAACAAAAATGGTGAATTGTTGCAACAAGTTTTTCTTGGAAATGGTACCAAATTTCGACACATAGATTGGGAAACACAAGGAGAAACAATTCTTTTGCAATCGATACCTCATCGACCGAACAATTTAAAACTTTTGCAAGTGGCATTATTTACCGTTTATCCCATCGAATTTATCGCTTCTTTTGAAATTGAAAAAGAAATTTTTGGAAGCGACATAAAGTCGGCAAATCTTTCCGAAGGCCTGCTTATAGTCTCCTCGGGTTCATCTTCATCAAAATGCATTCGTCTCTATAGTTTAGAACACATTTTAGAAGAACAAAATTTTCTATGTAAATGCAAACTAAACGAAACCTGTGAAACTTTAAAAATCAATGAACAAGCCCAAAAAACTTTTGAACTTGATTCGACATCAGATTCGCGAAAAGTTGGAATCCATGGATTGCCTATTAATGTTAATGTGAAATGCAGGCCTCCGTTACTGTTTGAAATTGAATGCAGCGACCAAATCGTTTATTTCGGAGGATATCCGTGGCATTATATTTATAGTCCCATAAAGCATAAAGGTGTCTTTGAATTGAGAAATTTGTCAACACATCAATTAGCTCTAAATGGACATTTTGATGTTGAAAATGACACAACTGAACCGGATACTCTCAGTTTCCATGTCGATGATACTGGACGCTTGATATACATGTCATCATACGAAATAATTATTTACAAGTTAATCACTAAAAATAATGAAACAAGTGTTTTAAAACAATTCGTTTTAACGCTGAATCCAACTTTTTCTTCTTTAGCTGAAAGTAATTCAGAACAAATTAACACAAAAAGAGTTACGTCTTCTAGGAAATGTGCACATAATAAACGCTATTACGAAGATATGGACGAAGTAAGCTTTTTATAACTTGCACAAATCTCTATTTCTTTTTCAATTAGCGTCTCATTTTAGCGGACGATTTCGAAAACGAATTGAATATATTTTCCATTCTTGGCATGAACCAAGACTCGAAATACGGCAAGATAGTCATGTTCGATAATGAAAGTGGAAATCTAGTGAAAGAAGTGGAACTTAAATTCAAACTTTATGAGGTGAAGATAGAATTCAAAGGTGACTTCAAGGATACTATTTTTATTAATTTTTTTTTCCATAGGAGTGTGATTATACGCTAATCATGGATGTCGATACTTTTATAATCATTGTAAAAGATGTAAGCAATAATTGGTGTGTTCACGTTTTTCGTTTAACAAAAATAGATGAGTTTTTCGAGTTTCTTCAAACTCGAAAGAAAAGTCGCAAAAGAAGATTTCGTGAAGTAATGGACTCGGTATGCGACGGTTTATAAGTCGGAATTATAAATATCATCTATAATTATACGATAAGGTTTTTACATTTTTATTGTGATACTTTAATAAACAACCAATTAAAAATTGCACAGCGCTGTGGTATCATCAATCCCTTTATTGATGGAAGTAATTTTATGTGTTAATTAACTTACGGGATAAAAAATTTTATGCCATTTTTGCAGTTTTCTGCGTAGCGTTCACTTTATCGCCCAAACTAAGAGCCATTCCCTGCGACTTCGCGCGAATTCGAATATGTCCGGTTACCGGATTATCGTGAGATGATTTTTCGATGCTTACATTGGCGAGCGCATCTTCTCCGAAAATAGACTTCGCGTAAAGATTGGCTGCAAGAAAACTGCAATCACCAGAAAGTGCTTTCTGAGGAGTGAGACATTTCATGTTTGTGGATTTAATCAAATGCGTCAAATATTGCTGCAAATCCGTTAGAGCTGTGTTCACTGTCACTTTATTTTCCCATTCGAATTCTGCCCACATTTGCCGGAATTGCGTGTCGCTGCACGTTGCGGGAACAATATAATCCATAATGTCAATATGAATGTCGTTTAGGACCACAACGTTTCGATCCGAAGTTGAGCCACTGACATCGTAAACTAAAAATTATGAATTTTTAATTATGAAGAAACACGAAGATAAGAGAATCATATGATTAGAAAGAAAATAATTTAAATTATTTCATAAATTATCTTTTCACAATGATAAGACCTATTTTTATCATGTTATACTTACCAATATTTCCGAAAATAATTCCATTTTCAGTAGACGCAACTTTGACAGTTGCCTTAATGTTCGCAAAGTCATGAGGAGCCAACACAATAGGCTGCGGTCGTTCAACAAGTTTTAGATCTCCTAACGTGGATAGTTCGAGAGTACAGTTTTGCAAAATATCAGAGGTTTGGTTCACAATTAAAACATCCAAGCAGATATCATATTGATTGACATTTACGTAACATTCGGCGTAAACCGGATCAGAAAATCCTGTTAGCTGAGTAACTTTCGACAATTTCGAAGTAGAAAGTAGATCTGAAATCTGTGAAGCTCGCGACAACGAAGATGTTGCGGTAGCACCCACGTTTGCTCCCATGGCTTGCGATAGACTCAATTCAAATTGGTTTTCGAACATTTCTTGATTTTTACTCATCAGTTGCGAAAAGTTCAAGTGATCGTCAGTCTCCACGAATCTTTTATCTTTCTTTTTCTCCTTCACTTCCTCTTTTTCTTGTTTTGTCGATGTCAACATAGATACCAATGCAGAACGCATTTCGTGCAAGAAAACTGATTTCATAAGTTGTGAAACTTCGCTGGAAGGCGAATCACTATTAATGTGGCTCAGTATCATCAGACACATAGCGACTCTTTCATAATCATCTTCGTTAATAACTGAGACAGTTCCGTTCGTCGATAACTTTGCTCTCCCAACATGAAGAATAGATGTTAAAATAAGCATACATTCTGCAACAAAAGAATTGACCGCAGTACTCTTTGGATCCTTTTTCGCTTGTTTAAATTTCAATGCTAACTTAACTAAACAATTAGCGAGAGCAGTTCCGATAAAATATTCGCCATTCAGTAAATAGGAACGCAATGGTGGTATTTTTGACTTATCCGAGGTTTTGGTCGAGGCAACACTCAATGCAGATTGTGTGGCATATGAGCCATCAGCTGTTACAAGCTTCAAAGCTGTAAAACCGGTAATGAGCTGATCTTCATTTTCTTGACCTTCTTCTAATTTCTTTAATTCACTATCGACTATAGGAATCTCGCCGAGACAATTTCTAATTACCGTCATCGTTTCCTGTATCTGTGAAGGATCACTTTCTTCACAAAATTCACCCAAAAGCCAAATTAAGCCTCTGTGAACCTTAACACTTCGAACGGATTGAAATGCTTCTAAAATTTTCGTAATTATAAGACTTTTGTGTTGAGGGTTCTTCGTAATGAATTCGCGAGAAAATGCGATAATCATTTGTGCAGTAACTTCATCTTCAGCTGAAAGTAGCTCGAAAAGAACTGTGATCAACTGATCACTAACAAGGACATCAGGGTATTTCAAACATATCGAATGAAGGGTGCCAACCAGTAACTGACGGTATTTGCATGTCTCGTCATTGCTTAAAATCGACTCATTTTGAGTTTTGTTTATTTCTTTTTTCAACAAGTGAACCATCTAAAAAATTCAAAGGATTACTCTAAGCTTCTTGATTTTTTTTTTTTTTACAAACCTCTTCAGCATTCCGTAAAGTAATCAAATCCAAAGCTAAATTCAAAACTTTTTGCTTCACTTCAAGATCAGAAGCTACATTCAAGATACGAAGAATATCCATAATTACTTCTTGTAACACCTTTTCAGCTCCTGAAGCTGATTCTTTGAGAGCAACCAAACGATCTAATACAATCAACTTAACATTGTTGTCGCTCTCTGTCAAGCATATATCTATGAAGCAAGTCGCTGCAGCTTTCAAAGCGGTTGGAGCTTGAGATAAAGTAATCAAAGTTGCTGCAGCTTCATAACGCACAGATGTCGAGGTCGATGTATTCAATAAGTTATATATCGCACGAATGAATCTTGATCGCTCAGAAGGATTGGCGATACAAACTTTATAAATCAGTTCCACACAGACCAATTGCAAGATGTGATTGAAGCTTGTAATTTGATCAAGACATGAATTGAGGTAGTCGAGTGCCTTTACTTGGTCTAAATGTATAAGCATTAAAAACGCATTTCTTTTGCAGCTTGCATCTGTTTCACGCGAAAGGAAGTCTAGAATCAATTCGGGTGCATCAGGAATCAAAAATTCAAAGTTGATATAAATTTTAAATATCGCTAAAACAGCGTTTCTGCGGACGTAGGAATGTCTGTGTTCGACACAAGCCCTTATGGATGCCATCAAAGGTTCCAATAGTTCAGGTTCTTTAAGTTTGCATAAAAAGCGGAGAGTTGATCCACGGATATATTCATTCGGATGCTGTAAGTCTTTTCGGTAAGCGTCACAAACCAATATCATTTCGTGAAGAAGTTTACCATCGGCCCCGCGTTTGGGAACGATCTCCCAAAATATAAGCAGAAGTTTCTTGATTTGATGGTCCTGACATGGAAGAATGTATCGAATGATAATCATCAGCAAACTCGGAGGAAATTTCTCGCCATTTAAAATCATGTAAATAAGCTTTTTGAGTGCTTCTGTTTTTGCTTTGATGTCACCCTTTTCTGAAAAAGCAAACAGCAAGTCAGCAATACATCGAAATAATCGACGACGCGGCGTCGAACGAAAAACGAACCCAAATCATTTTTCAAATTGATTTCATTAATCGACTCGTTGTCGGTTTGCACATTGATCAGAGTGTAACAAATGGAATCAGACTGTGCACCAGTCGAGGCCATAGTCGAATTCGACGCCTTCTTTGAGAACTGAACGCGAACACAACTAAAATCAAATAGCGATCGCTTTGTGTGCGATTTAATGTCACGTTGGCATTTGCTCACCGAACACACAGCAATTGCCGCTCGCGCCGCCGACACGCGCCGCCGCGCGCTGCTGTCCGCACGCTTTGCGCTCAAATTTTCGAGCMTTTTTCGCGATTTTATCGTTTGAATATTTTTGACAATCAATTTTCAACAAACTTTCAATACATGAAACTTCTCTATAAATTACACCAAACGGGCCCAAAAAATTGGCCTTTGTAGAGAGGGCATCTTTAATTAACTTAGGAGGGTACTTTATTTTAGTGTGGTTAGTGGAGGTTTTACTGTCTCCCAAATTTCATTTTTCTTTGTTTTGGTTAATTTTCATTTCGTTTTCAGCCTTTACCAAATCCGAAATTTGGATTTTATCCGAAACTTTTCTAGTTTTAGGCCAGATTTATTTGATTAGAGCAATGAATGCGTAATCGGCAATTTCTTCTACAGAATCGCGCTCTCGATCGAATTCTTTAAGCTTTTCGCGAACGTCAATGCGTTCAATTACGATTTTGATTTTTTGATAATTCGTTCGAGCTTTCAAATGCACTCTTTTTACGATAACAATTATCGCGACTAAAAGCGAAATAAGAATGAAGATCAACGCAATAGTAACTGAGATTAAGATTATTTTGCGTCTCTGCTTTTGATTTCTTTCCGCTTCGATTTCTTTCCGCTCTTTCGCCAACTGCTCCTCGATTTGCCGTTCGTTTTCAAACTTAAGCTCATAGCTTCTATTATTGCAGGAGTAAATGCCTTTATCTCTTCTATAGCTTGGCTTATAAATGATCAAATTCGGAGCTTCGAAATACATGAAACTCGGTTTAAATAGCAGCGTTTTGTTGTTTTTCTGCCAAATCAGAGTATTGTTTTCATCGAATTCGCATTCGAGTTCTACTTTCTCACTGTTTTTTGTCACTTTTACTTCTATCAAATCTATTCACAAAAGAGAAAAGCAATATCAGCAGTTTATTAGAGTTAAACACGAAAAATACAACCGTTTTGTACGTTTAATACAAGTGCAATTAATAAGCAATTCAACGAAAATAGAATCATTTACTTTCTTCGTGCAACAAAGCGATCGATTTACGATTGCTTTACGGTTGGTCAGAATATGAAATTCATCAATTCCAACCTCCCATACCTCCCATGCTCTTCTTCGACTTCATCAAACCCTTATCCAGCGATGGTATTTGAATCAAAAGATACTTTGACGACGGCGGCGATGGAGGTGGAGGTGGAGGAGGTCTTGGCGCCATTTTCGGGACTTCAACTATCACGTACTTGGTTTTTGTTGTTTGCGTAGTTTGAGCTTGTTGATTGCAACAACTGCATCCGCCGCTGCCACCACCATTTCCTTTGAGTATATCGAGAAAAAATCCGAAAACCTGAGCAATAACAATGCTTAAGAGCATATAAATGATGAACGACTTGATGAACATTTTTAATCGAGAATTACGAATAAACTGAAAAAGTTCGCTTAAAAGTTTTTAAAATGAGTATTGAAATGAGGCTTTTAGAACAAATTTTTCAAATGAGATAATTTTTCTTTTCAAGCGAAGATTTCCTGATTTAAAAAAACTTCCTCTACAATTCTTTTGTTGGTTGTTCTCACTTTTTTTTTCTTCAGTGAAAGTAAGCGGAGGAAGTCAGATATTTTATAAATAGACATAAAAGAGTTATAAAATAATTAGCGATTTTCAAATTTCAATTTAATTGAATTTATAATTTTTTAAATTTCAATTATGTTAAAGAGAAATTAGGTTTTCGTTAGTTCACTTTTAATTTCTTACTATCTCATATCGGAACTATTGTTTTCTTCCTTTTCTTTTCTTTTAATGCAAATCTTTCGGAGTATTTATTTGTATATTTGTTCATCAGTCCAAGATAAGCAATGAAAAGTACAAAAAAAAAAAAATATTTTCAAAATTTAAAAAATTTAGACATTTAAAAATTAAAAGTGGTGCATCTCACTACGATCAATAATTTCTAAAAATCATTTACTTTTATTAATTTTTTTCTTCTCTTAATCAATTCAGCGTATTGCTGAACATTTTAAGCAATAAATTCATCGATGATATTTTGCGAAAGGCTATTGAAGTCCAGAATTGAATTTTTGAATTTCATTGAATTTTTACCGTTGTTAGCGACAGTTTTACTTCTGCATGATTTAACCTCTCATTTTCAAATTGTTACGGTTTTAAACATAAATTGAAAACAAATGATTATTGTCACGTTTCTAAAATAGCGGAACCAATATTTTTTCCGCTTTTTATATTTGAGCGATTATGCTCACAATGTGTTAACTACTTTAATTTAATAATCAAGTAACTTTTAACATATCAAAATTGCTTTATGTTTGAGAACATAAAAATAGTGAACTATGCAAATCGTTTGTATATTTCCCTCCCCAGAAAATATTTAATGCATTAAAATAAATTATTTTTCCTCAATCGCTAAACGCAATCTTATTAATGTAATTTTTGCTCAACAAATTGTTTTTTAAGTGAAATCTGTTAGGTTTTTTCGATTTTTTTTAAGAATTTTGTTTTCTGTTGCTATCGTATGCTAATATGTGAAATTTCGTGATTTTAAACGGTGCATTTTTCGAAAAAAATTTTATTTTTTACTTTACAGTATACATTTGATTTAAGTAAATATGTGTTTACAATTTTATAGTCATAAAAAAGCTAACGATCTTAAGTAATCACTTTTTATATATTTTAAGATTTTTTATTTTACATATCTCGAATAATTAACTCTTCAATAAAGCATAAAGGTTAAGAAATTTTTCAATTTTTGTTCTTCAGTCAATACAATAAAAAGGTGAAGATTCGTTTGAAAAATAAGTTCCAAGCACTAGACAATTTTATTGGTTTACTAGAATCTTTTGAAAGTTATTTTAATAATCTTACATGCATTTGCAAATGAGTAGCTTGAACCCTGAACAGTCACTCGTAGTTTGTTTATTTTGTATTCAAATCAAATAATGAAATTCGTTTCATAGAAGTCAATAAATACAACCTTTCCATCTTTAGATTTTTAATAAAACAATTAAACCTTTTCTTTAAACATAAATAGAATCATGAAATCGATGCAATTTTCTTGCTTTAGAAGTTTTGTTACTTCTTATCGTATTTGGAGCAATAGATTCTGAGAAAAGCTGCACTTCATTCGACAATTCTGCTGAATTATCGTTTACTTTTATCCGCTTTTGGATTTTCGGATAATGTACTTCATTCAACTTTGAATCACGACGCAAATTCCAGTCAGCGGGTAATTTCGACATTGGCATAAGTTGGAGCGGAATCGACTTTATTCTCATCACCGGTGAACTATTGACGTTTTTAACAGGTACTGCCGGGAGTTTATTCACGAACCTGCTAGGAATTGACTTTAAAGGATTTGATTTGACAGATTGAATTGGTGCACTCGTTATTTTCGTCAAAGGAACTCCGACTATTCTTTCGACTGGAAACGCTTTGATTACAGGCAAAATTTGACCTTTTATAGGCCCTTCTGCTATTCCAAAGGGGTTCATTCCCATTTTTGTTTTCGATTTGAATGTATCTGAAGTTTGAGAGCCGAAACCACATTGACTGCCCCAACAGCTTGTTCCGATGCATACACACCCATTCATAAGATCGCATTTATTTCCTTTGCAGCCATTAGTATCACACCAACAACCGCCAAACTCAGTCGAATGTTCATTATTGTAAGAACTTGCAGTGACTCTTGCAGTTTGAGGATTTTTCTCTAGTATTTCATTCAGCAACTGCTGCATTGCCCATGATTTTTCATCGCTTTCATCAGATTGCTTTGAACATTTGTTTCCCCAACAATCTCCAGTGCTATTGCAAACACAACCGTTCAGTATGGAGCAGACCGATCCTTTACATCCTTTAACATCGCAGAAGCAACCAGAATTTATATTCACAGCATCATTTCTGATTGGAGCATCATGATTATGTTCCTTTTTCTTCTTTTGTAATCCAACAACGTTTGTATTTGAGACGAAGAGTCTTACTTTATTATTATTATTAGTGCAAGAACATTGCCCATAAATATCATGACTGGGACAGTAGCATCCACTCACATCCCATCCATCTCTATCTGCAAATTCTCCAGAAACTCTTTTGAACTTAAAGGTTCCTGTGACTTCCGGCTGGTGATTGAGTGGAGAAGGAATTGTACGTCGATTTACTTGAGCATTTGTCCGGTTGTCGGTAAAATGGAGACAGAGATAATACGCAAATAAAACAGTAATCCAAAGTGGTCGCTTTGAAACCATCACAATTTCAGCGATCTGAATTCACTGATACCACTTTGAGCTTATCTTTCGACATACTGTCCCATAATTAAGAAGATTCGGTTTCGAAAGCTGTAAGAAGTGTGACAAAAACTTTTGAATGCAAAATCATTTCATTCACGCCTCAAACAATATTCGAGGATGTCGCCGATTCTAATTTATTTCAATGCTTTGTTGATTCTTTTCAATTTAATTTAAAAATGAAAACCGTTGAATAGTTTTATTCACGGATTGCATTTTTAGAGCCTTAAAAAGTCGATGTCTTCATGCATATTTTATCACAAGTGATCTGCTCTTGTTTTTTCTTTTTCTTCTCTGCATTTGAAAAGATGAGCTGAAGCGAGATGTGAAAGGAAGAGTTTTGTTTTACTTCTTTGCACAAAAGAAAAACAAGGAAATCGTATTAGCGAATGCTTTTCACTCTTTTCACTAATTTTTTTGCATATTTTTATGCATTTTTTATTGCTTTATCGCTTTAAATAGCTTCTTCTATTTAGAGATCTACTCACTTGCTTTGTAGTTTAATGAACGCCGAGCTTCGCTTCTCCTACCTTTCTTTGTTTTAATTGTTTATGAATAAAAAGCTTATCAAATATAATTTGTCTTGTAAGTTTGCTAGTACATTTCTTGTTCATTTTAATAAATTCACTTTTTAATTTTTGAATAAAAAACCTATTATATCTTCACATTTTTTCAAAATTAAATTTGATTAAACATGTTTTCCTAAAAATTTTTACTTCCGATGATAATGTTTAATTTATGTAAATTCAAAGATGACGAATAAAAATTTTTCACTGATTCAAAATGTTTGAACAAATCAAGCAGAAAATTTTTTCTGCAGATTGATTCATTTTTGTTTTCGCAAAACTTTTCCGCAGCGAAATATGATTTCAGCTTCATGAAACTTGACAATAATCGTGTTGCTATGCTTGATAAAGCTTCCTCATTGAAAGGATGAAGCATTGTTTCACTTAAGTGTGGTAATGTATAAAACTTTTTAAAATAGTCAATTTTTTATTATTTCTCTATTTCAAGCTGATATAAGATTCAAGTATTCAAAAAATTTAAGTGTCATGACTCGGGAAGATTTAGTATTTGATTAATAGATGATATTTGATTTTTTAGTTTGCAATAATCATAAATGAGAAGCATTATAATAGCAAATGATTACACTGTTTTCAAAAGTCATTTTTTGACACTAATTGACCATTTTCGAAGACGCTTTTATTTCAATATTTTTAAAATTAATCCTGAAAATTGAAAAAATTTTTTTGATTAATTACAATTAATTAATTAGATTAATTAATTGATTAGACACCAGAAAGCCCCTAGTAGTACTCATTTTGAGAAAAATTAAAACGATTTTACAAATTTTTATTCTACAAAAAGTTTTTTAATAAATGGCGACGGAATTTTTGTTTTTAACCATAGAATAACACGCGGTCATTTATATTCAAATGTTTAAGGGGAAAATGACTTTTTTATTGAAAAAAAACACAAATTTATACAAAATAACTTTTTTCATATATATGTCCATAAATTGCTCGATTACTGCTATTGAATTTAGAGTTTTTGTACGAGAAACATAGAAAATTCTTATGATATTTGTACTTTTATTCAAATAATAGTTTGTACATAAATTCAGAAGTGCAATCAAATAAATGAGCTTTAAATGCTGAAATGCACAATTAAACAAAGTAAAATAGCCACTTCGTCTTTAACGGAGTGTACAGTACTTTTCTGATAGCACTTTTTAGCTTTTGAAAAGTGGCGATTTTTTGCACTTATTTGCAATGAATAAATATTTTAAGTTAAAAACTTGCGCCACTTTATGCAAAACTTTCACTATTTATAAAATAGTTTCATATTAATGCGAAGATAGTTTCACATTCATTTATTTTGGACAAAATATTACATAATCATTCAAGAAGAGTAATAACAGCGAATGATAAGCAAATTTTTGAAGATCTTTTCAATAGGAACATTGTTCGCAGTTTTAAAATATTTTTATGCACAAATTTAACAAGTTTGTACAAACCTCGAAGTGTGTTCGATGTTTCTTCAAAGTTTGTTTTTCTTAGCAGAGAGCCAAGGAAAACTTTGCTTGTGCGCTTTGTTAAATTTGTACACTCATGTCCAATAAAATCTTTCATTCGTTTGCTTTACAATAAAGTAAATTTATTTTGAATAGAAAAGATTTTATTGGACAAGAGTGTACTCCCGATTCAAAATAAAATGTTTCGATTATCGAAAGTGAGCTTAACTGCAAAGCAACTTTTACCATACGCT
>NCKU01004580.1:0-11614 GCA_003675995.1 Dinothrombium tinctorium
ACTTAAATAACATTTAAGTTTTTAAATACTTAACAAAATAAAGAATATTGTTAAATTCAATTAATTAAAATTGTTATTAAATAGTGAAAGCAACGCAAAAAGGCTTCCGAATAATTTGAGTCTTGTCTCGTACATCTCTGACTAGTAAATAAAAAAACCGAAATAAATCGAAAATTTATTCGTGAAACTTTTTTAATTTGCTGATAATTTAAAATTGTTTACAAAGGTTTACCTCAGAAAGATTTACACATGATAAAACCTGAAGAAACCGAAGAATTTGTGGACAACTTTTTTGTACGAACTGATAAATACAGTTGAACAATGTGGCGACCTGTCGGAAAGATAAGATCGGAAAAAACCTTTAAAAGTATCAAATCTTAATTGTAAATCACAATTCATACTTAAAACAATTTAATATCCTTCTCAATACTTAATATGGAGGCAGAGATCCACTTTTTTTAAAACTTTGTATCAAACGGATACCTATGCGACAAAGCAACAGAAAAGGCTTCTTTTAATACAATATTCAGTGAACACATAATGTTAAATTATTTTTTTATAAATAATTTTTTTTATCAGTTTCAAAATTATTCAATTTTCGGTTATTACCACAAAACGTCGAAATCAGATTTTTATTGCAACGTGAAGCGGGCCGATGCTCTAAAGTAGAATACATTTTTTGAACGACACAAAACGTCTCATTCTCGAGGTTTCACATTGTCTCGTCTCGAAGTAATACTAGCTTTAAAATGAAATCTGAGAAAAAAAAGAATTCCACAAAAAATGTTAACTTTTGAGAATACTACTATTTTAAGACATGGTTTAACGAATTACTGATCTGAAAATACAGAAAATAATGTTTGAGTCGGTACATAAAAAAAAGAATTCTCACACCTTAACACATACGATCCTGAATGAAAGGATGGCCTAACGCTTGATTAATGCTTAACCGTTTCGTTGGATCTAACATCAAAAGCTTTTCCAATAGATCTTTTAATTGAATTACTTTACGGTGATGATCTTCCGACAAACGATGACCGGCAATCAGCTCGCATTGCAAATCCCGAGTCGCTTTAATGTTCGACATTACAACCACCTTCTCCCTTTCAGTGACTTTATCAATTTCTTGATACAAAAAATTGCAGTTTGCGTCGAAATGTTGGTCCTTGTAGGCTCCTTTTCGAATCAACTTGTTCGAAAACTTTCCCTTCAAATCCATAAAAAATTTCAGCATTTGATTATTTGATTTTCCTGGAAACATTATCTTTCCGGTATATAGTTCGTAGAGTGTAACGGCAACAGACCACATGTCGATATTAAAATCATAATTCAAACCGAGAATTATTTCAGGTGCTCTGTAAAAACGACTGACCAAATAAGGAGTGATATCATTTTCCGATGCCAAAGATGCTGAACCGAAGTCGCATAATTTAAGAACCAATTTTGATTCGTTAACCTATTGAGAGAAATAAACATAAAATATAAAAAAGATTAAAACAAGAAAATACTCACCAAAATATTATCAGGCTTAATATCGGCGTGAAGAATATTACATTTTTTCAACAATTTAAGAGCCATTAACAATTGTTGTGAATATGAGCGAACAGCCTTTATATGCAGACCGATATCTTTGCCATACTTCTTTAGCACCTCCCTCAAATTCATGGACAAAGGCTCAAAGACTAAACATAAATGACTCTTATGATAAAAATGTCGGTAAAGTCGAAGACAATGAAACTTATCCTCAGGATCAGCGTCATTTAAACGCTTCAGCATTTCAAGTTCTTTTAAGCCAGTTTTATGCATAATTTCATTGCTTCTAATAATTTTGACAGCAACTTCTTGCCCCGTCCTCGCCATGTCTCGCGCTCTAACTACATTAGAAAACACACCTTGTCCAGTATAACCATACACAGAATATCTACCATCAAGTATTTCACCAATTCTTACTCTGTAATAACCTTCGGCGTCATCCCAATTGTCATTTAGAGCAGGGTTTTCATAGGCGCGATTGATTCCTGTTCGATAAAAATTGGATGCCCCACTAGTAATGGCGTGTGCTTCTTTACCAAAATTGTGAGTATCGTCTTCTGCAAACATATCTAATTCTTTCTGTTTTACAGGCTCCTCTTTTTCTGATATCAGATCAGTATCTGGCTGAGGTTCTTTATCCGCTTCCATCATTTTTCGTTTTTCATTAATACTGTCTTCAAACAATTGAGTCGGTTGAGAGTCTTCGTCAATGTATGGAGATGAAGGTGTATCTTCGACACTTGAAGCTTTTTTAGCCGGCGTTATGGCAGGCGATGAAAATCCACTATTGGACCCTTCGTTGATGTCGGTTACACCAAGTTTTTTGTACCGCTCAAGGCGCTGCTTCCGGATACGTTCGATCAATGCATCCTCATCCTCTTCTTCATTGTTATCAATGTCGATTTGGTTTTCTTCATCGCTGGATTCTTTCTTGTCAGACTTTTTAT
Source organism: Dinothrombium tinctorium (assembly GCA_003675995.1). Taxonomy (NCBI): domain Eukaryota; kingdom Metazoa; phylum Arthropoda; class Arachnida; order Trombidiformes; family Trombidiidae; genus Dinothrombium; species Dinothrombium tinctorium. The sequence continues at coordinate 2,481 of NCKU01004580.1, forward strand.
TTTCTTCGTGTCTTCTTTTACTTGATTCTCGATCGCGTGATTTGTGACTATATTCATGAGAGTGACTGTAACTATGACTGTGACGATCTCTTCGGTCTCTACTGAGGGGATAGGAATAGGGTGAGGCTCTTCTTCGGTCATTATATGATGATTGATGATTATACACTTGACGATGATCGCGATGTATAACTGTCCTATCATAAGAACGTTTTCGCTCAACACTTCTACTCCGTGACCTATGTCTCGAATACCGATCACTTTCGCGATACCGATCGAGTGCACGCGAAGGGCTTTTCGCGCGACTTCGAGATCTACTCCGAGATCTTCGCCGTTTATGTGAATTATGCATCTCGAGCCGCTCTTTGGAATGCTTTTTTGATTTTTTCGCCTTTTTACTCAAATGTTTCGACTTTTTCTCGCACTCGATATGATTCTTAACATATTCATTGTCTTTTCCGCTCTCTTTACACGAAGACGGTATTTCGTGTAACTTACGTTTGTGTTTTTCACTTTTACTATGCGAACATTTACTGTGAGAATGTTTCGCCGCCGCCGACGAAGACGACAAATGCTTCACATCGTCTTTGTCGGTTTGATGATCATTCGAACGCACACAATTCGAAGCGAACGCTTCGTCGTCGATAAGCAATTCGCGCGCATCGTTCGCAGGCGTTTCACTTTCGGCCGAATCGGGCAGTGGTCGCAAGTGTTGGTTCTCTGTCTCTTCGCGCGTTAACTCGCCGTCGATTTCGCGATCCAACATCGCTTTGAGCAGTTCCTTCTGCTTGACCAATTCTTCCAATTCGAGTTCTTCGGTCGAAATGCTGCCATCGCCTCTCAACAGTAAATCGTCCATTTTTCAACGACGATTTCGAAATTTGACAATTCTCGCGTTTTTCCAATTTTTTTCTTTTCGCTTACTTTCGAAAACAAATGGTTGCCATCAAACAATGAGGGAGCGTTCGCGAATTGCGCTCGCTTCGCTTTTGTGCATTGTTTTCTGCGCCAAATTCAATCGATCGGTGGGCGAAAGTTTTTTTCACTTTTGTTTGATTTTTTTTGAATATCATTAAAAAAAGAATATTTGGCCTCTTTTTTTCGCTGAATATAACGTTTTGATCGATGTTGTTGCTGTCATTTGCGTGGTTTCTTTTCATTTTTTAAAATCTTGTTTGACGAAACATATGCGACAAGTGTTTAGTTCTGCGCTTTGTTTGCAGAAAAAGTGCAGATGCGTTTCAAATTGCTTTCTGTTTTTTGTTAAGCGCAATTATTTACTTCTTTTGAAAAAAAGACTGTTATTAAGAGTAGTTGTAAATAAATAATTTTTTTTTACGTAGTTAATGGCAGATAAAATAGATGGTCATTCATCACTGACTTCACCACATCGAATCTGTTTTTGTCGTCTCTCTCTCTCTCTCTATTTTTAGAGCTTTCTGCGTGTTCAAATCATATAAAACAGTGATCGTTAATTCAATGTGCGTGCCGTTATTAAGTGAACAATCTTGTAATATATTTTAAAACATTTTTAAAAAGCGTTATTACACTTTTTTTAAAATTTTTTTAAAAGTATTTACTTTGCCAGATTCAAGTAAGTTCTCTTCATTATTTCGCTGTTAATATTTAAAAGAAAATGGCGTATTAAATTACTTATTCGTAAGCATATTTAGGTTAATATCGCACGAAGCAGCATTAATATGATTTATTTTGTGGCATATTAAATGCAATTTGAAAAACAACTCTTACACGCATCGTTTAATATGAGCAAAATTAAGGATTACAAAACGTTAGAAAATTTTTTTAAAGTTTTTGTTTATTTCGCATGCATCAGTATTAGCATCCGTGTTTTCTTCTCATTTGCTTCTTTACTCTATTTTGCATTCACAATGCAAAAAAAAAAAAAATTATTTCACTTGTTTCATTAATATTACAATCACACAGTTTCTATTGTAATTTCAGTACTCAGTGAACCAAAAAAATGAGAAATAAATCGAAATTTTGTATTTATTTATTTCTTTTTTTACCTCTCATAATTAAAAAATTTCGCGAAGCCGATACTCTTGTCTAGACTAAATAAAAATCTCGTAGACGTAACATTAATTTTTACATTGTGTGTTCAAATGAATAATAAAATTGTCTGTATTAATTTTAATGCGTGAAATTATAAAAGTCAATTGTGTATATATATATACGTGAATTAAATTATTTTTGCGCTTACTAATTTCCAGCTATGATTGAAAATATTTTTTTTTTAAAACTTGAATTATAAGAATTACGAATAAGGTTTGACAAAATTAATTATAATTCTAATTTCAAAATTTAATTAATTAATCAATTAATTTTTCGTTCTAGTCAAAAATTTAAAAAAAAATTGCTTGCGTTTTAATGAAAGTACACTGAGAATAGTTCAAAATTTAAATTTCAAACTGTGCAACACGCCATACTACAATTAATAACACAATCGTTTGTAATTTTTTTAAAAAAAGTGCTAAACAAAAAAATATTTCACTGCTTCTAATTACAGATTAGATTTTCTCTATTTTCTTCTCAAAGCTATAAAAAGGTGTCAAAGCAAACGACGTGAGCAAAAAATTTTTCATTTTAATTATAATTCTTCTCAAATGTCGCTTTAGCTGGAAGAGAAAGCGAGAAAACTTCGAAAACTTTTCTTTCTTTTTTTATTATCTTAATTGTTTTTTAAAATTACACCAAACTTTGCTTTGAATTCATAGCTTCTTTAACCTACGCTTAAAAAATTTTTAATTTTCAAATACTGTTTAAGAGTGAAATTTAAACAAAGATAGCAATTTAGATGCTAAACAAACATTAAACGAGCGGCTAAATTTCAAAAATTTTTTTACCGGAAATGGATAATGGATTAGTTTATGTATAATTTGAATTTTTTTTACTTTAAAACGTTCAGTTTTTTAAACACAAAGGTATGCGATTAAAGAAAGAGAATCTCAGAAAAAAAGTGACCTCAAACTTAAAAAGTTGTGTGTGTGTGAGTGAATAAACTCTTAAATTTAACTTATTTGAAATGATAAGAAATAATCTCACTTTGGTTGATTTTTTTACGAAGAGAGAGAGCATTTGCTTTATAATTCAGGCGAAAATAACCGCGAGAATCAGCATACATCGAATACACTTTTGATGATTGTGCGAAATTAATATTTCGTGTTTAAGCATGAAATGATTGTTATTTCGCTATATGATTTTTGGTACGCGTTTAGAAATGATAAAAGATTATTACTTTATCGTTTATGATACACCAGTGAAAAAAAAATGGTGAAAACGATACTCTGTTTCAAAGTTTATCGAAAAGTTTTTTGAATAGAGAAAAGCGAACTAAGAAACTTCTTCTCCTTCTTCGTTCAAGTCACGCCTTGAATGCGACGACCGTTTTCTGGTTCTCGAGTCATTGGAAAATCGAAACAAAACAAAACTTTTTTTTCGTTAACCTTAAAAGAAAAGTTTGCGTATATAAAAACAGGTGAAATGAAGCGATTGTTTTAAAAAATCAACGTTTTTTGTTTCCATTATTCGAGGCGATTTTCGTTAAAAACGAAGAGCATTCACGAAGAAGTTAAAAAACAAAGCGACAATCGACGAATGATATCAGTGAGCAAATGTCAGAGCCGGAAATCAGCGCTTCTGCCGTCAAACCGCCGATTGAGACAATTACCGACATCGCCGGTTTTCGATCTTCGATCGTGCCGAGATCGCCGAATTTAGCGAAACGCAGCAGTTCTTCGCCGCTTTTCGAGTGCATACCGGATGCGTACGAACCGAAATCGTTGAATGCGATACCGAGCGCGACGAGTCCGCATCGCTGTTCATCGCCGTGCAGTCTTTTTCAAGTGATTTCGCCGCAAGCGACCGTGATTACTACATCTGGTCACGGAGCTGCTGTTGGTACATTAATAGGGGATAAAAGTGGAGCAGACTCTGTCACTGTTGACAATAGTCATCACACTGCACGCGAAGTGTGCGCGGATTCAACGCAGAAAAGCAAAGCGTTCGAAAGTAACTGCGGCCGAAATCGCTGTCAACACTTAATCGAAACCGGTGGATTTAAAAATTGTGATCACTGCATTCATCAACAGCGTAAAATGCCGTTATTCAATGGTACCGAAGAAGCGATCGAAGTGAAACATGTTTCCGCTTCGATCGAAGCATCGCCATTCGCCACTAAATCAGTAAGTGCCGAGAGAGAATAATAAAAAAAAACCCAAACTTCACCTAAACTGACCACTTTTACTCGATTTATGAACGCTCGTTTAAAAATTTAACCTTTAATTTAGGTTAATTATTTGTGAATGTCAAGTGCGGAGTTGTTTGCCATACATAATCGTTCTAAATGTTTAATTGTGCAACAATTATCTCGCTTCTTCCTCTCTTTTTTATCACTCATAACCGTGTACATACGCTCGATGCCAAAAACTGTATTCTGTTGCTTCTTTTCTTTAAACGCGGCGCAGATTTGCTCCCGAGACAAGACCGAAAATAGCGCACATCGAATGTCATCTTCATAAAACGCAAACAGCGTACGACATTCATTGTTAATTGCGTACACAGAAACTAAATGTGGAATCAAGTTGTTGTGCTATTTTCACATTATTAGCATAGTTCTTAATTTGAATGAAGCCATAAATAAAAGAAGAAGAGTTTTAAAAAAAGAAATTGGCGCTTCGTATTGTTTTCTACTTTTAAATTTAAATTTAAATAGCTGGATGAATAACGATGCGTTTAGACAAATTGTCGCAGTGAAGCAAATCTGTTTCGTACTTTAATAAATAAAAAATGCAAATAAACAGTTTGAAAAAGCATTCCCGTAATCAAATGCTTTTAATATGTGCATATTTGCTGAATAAAATTTCCGTTTTTCATTCATTTCTCCACTTGTCGATATTGAAAATTATGCAATTTCATTCGTTTTTTTATGTCTTAAAATACCGCCTGAAAAATTTCATATTTATTGCCAAACATCTGCAAAACATGTAAATAAGATTCCGGGTTTGAAAAAAAATTTTATTTTCCTAAACACAGTGAGTGAGAATAATTTACGATCATTCATTCATCAAATTTAAAATTTCTCTTTTCACACATCAAAATCGGCGTGTGAACAGATGAGATTTGAGTTTTTTTTTCTTTTCGTTAAATTATTATAAAAAAAGAGAAGAATAAGAGGAATAAGAAGATAATTTTTTTATTTTTCTATTGAATAAGTGGATCTCTTTAAACTTAATGCTCATGCTTTAAGCATCTTGCTTTCAACAATGTTTTCATTCAATGCAATGTTACGCTTTGAATAAACAATAATTTGACGTATGAAATGTTTTTTCTTCTTCTACACAAGTTACAGGTATACAGGTGTTTGATTATATAAAAGCGAGGTCGAAATAATAAATTATAGTTTTAAGCATGAGAATTGGATGCAAAAAAAAAAGTTAATTCAGCGGTAAATAATAAATTTAAACGTGACATTCGTGTGATTTTTTTTTACCGAGAAAGAAAGTCTGTTTTAAAAATGTATGAAATTGATTTAGTGTGTTGAATTAGAGAATGGAAAACAATTGTTTATTGTTGTTTAGATTACCATGATATTTAGAAAAAATTCGACCCGCCTTTTGATTCCCATTTAATTCGCGGTAAATAATTTTTATCGCTTATTTACAATCACGACATTAATATCGTCTATTTATAATATTGAAATCAATTTACTCTTTTCATTTAACAAATTATCGGGTATTGTGAGTTTTCTTTTCTTTTTCCCGCTCTTCACGAAGAATATGCATAAAGTTATAACAAAATTTCATTTAACGGTAAGCTTCTTTTTTTCTCTCTCTAAATTACGCTTTCCGAAAGTAAATACAAATTGAGCGAGTGGAGTAGAATTACTTTTATCGCTGTTTATACGGTAGTAAGCAGCTCATTTGAAATTCAACGAGCGTTTACAGTAATAATAAAAAAATTGAGAGAGAGAGAGAGAGAGAGAAGTACCACAACAAAAAAACGGTAGACGGGATATTCGCTCGGTTAGCAGTTTTTCTTCCCGGTCTTTTTCGCTTCTCTCCTCTTTTTTTGGGGTCTGCCTTTATAAACCATTTGTTTACGGTTGCTAGCAGTTTTTATTGATTTTATACGCTCTGCTCGACGCTAGAGCACACACTCAGTCACATTCGTTCGCTTTCTGCGAGCAGATCATTTTTTCTCTCTTTCTTTCTCTCTTCCGAAAATCTGTTCGAGCATAGATCGCTGATAATTTAGCGAAAAGGCGTTTCACTTTGTCTAACTGTCGAATAAGTGACGAGCGTAGAGTAGCTAGAATCGAAAATTTTCATATTTTTTCAATTGCTACTTTTGTATATTTTTGATTTTATAAATTTTAAATAATGAGTGACGAAGTTAAAGTGACAAAAAAGATTCCGATTCACGTTCAGGTACTTTAAAAAAATATTTGAATAATTAACGGATCGATGGCTTTACTGTTTATTGCTGTTGCTACTATTGAAATAAATAACAAAACGTTCCATCTTCTTCTTCTTTCTTCTCCGTTCTAATTTAGAGTTCTCAAACGAGAATTTTAATCAAAGGCGGAAGATGCGTGAACGATGATCAAATGTTCGACGCCGATGTTTACATTGAGGATGGTAAAATTAAGTGAGTATTCAAGTTTCTAACGTAACCATTGTGTTCTTTTTTTGCTCGCCGCGAATTTCTAACTCACAGTCAGATGAAAAGCATTCAAAAGTTGTGATCATTGTTGATCGCTCAATGTCATTTTTTAAAAAATTTGTTTCGTTTAACTCACTTGTTTAATTGTTATTCCCTTTCAAGGATTTGCTTTTAAAAAATCAAAAACAACAAAATGTTTTTTTACTAAATTTAATTTAGCCAAAACATTTTACGCATAATTAATTTTTCGTCTCATTTAGGAGATCAGCTTGAACAAATAGTTTCAACTTTGCGATTGTTATCTTTATTTCTCTCCATCCTTTGCATTATTTAGCGAAACATTTTCATCATTTACTCATCATTTTTAGTTTTGTTTGCTAAATTTATTAATATCATTGCTCAGGCAAGTTGGTCCTCATTTGGTCGTCCCTGGCGGTTCGCGTGTGATCGAAGCTCGAGGTCTCTATGTATTACCCGGTGGTATCGATACGCACACCCATTTTCAATTTCCGTTCATGGGAACGCGTACAATCGATGATTTCTACAGCGGAACAAAAGCCGCGCTCGCCGGCGGTACGACGATGGTCATCGATTTCGCGTGGTCCGACGGCAATCTGATCGACAACTATCAACGTTGGCGTAATTGGGCGGATGAAAAAGTTTGCTGCGATTACGGTTTGCATGTTGTGGTCAAAAATTGGAAAGACGGCGTGACTGATAAGGAAATTGAAACGCTCGTCAAAGAGAAAGGAGTGAATTCGTTTAAATGCTTTATGGCTTATAAAAAGGAAGGATCACAATTGAGTGACGAAGAGTTGATTAAATTATTCAACGCTTGTAAAACTAATGGCGCATTGCCGATGGTTCATGCCGAAAACGGCGATGTGATCGAGCATTTGCAGTCTAAACTTTTGCGGCTGGGTGTCACAGGACCAGAAGGCCACTTGCAAGCTAGACCCGAAGAGGTTGAAGCGGAAGCAACGCACAGAGCTATCACCTTGGCTAATCAAGTTGGATCGCCTTTATATGTTGCGCACGTTATGAGCAAATCGGCAGCGGAAGAAATTGTTCGCGCCAGAAGCAGAGGCAGCATTGTGATTGGTGAAGCTTTAGCGGCTGCTATAGGCACCGATGGCACGCATTACTTCAATCGTTGTTGGCAGCATGCAGCTGGTCATGTAATGTCGCCACCTTTACGACCAGACAAAGGCACACCGGAATATTTAATAAATTTACTCGCTTGTGGTCAGTTGGAAACAACTGGCTCCGATCACTGCGCATTCAGTTCGCAGCAAAAAGCGCTTGGACAGAATGATTTTACCAAAATACCGAACGGAGTTAATGGAGTAGAAGAAAGATTGATGGTTCTGTGGGAGAAAGGAGTGAAAACGGGCAAATTAGACCCGTGCAAGTTTGTCGCTGTTACAAGCAGTAATGCAGCCAAAGTATTCAATATTTACCCGCGTAAAGGTCGGATCGCAGTCGGATCAGACGCAGACATTGTCATTTGGGGCAAGAAGCCCAAAACTATTCGCGCCGAAAATCACAATTCATTGGTTGATTTCAATATATTCGAAGGAATGAGTGTCGAGCACAGTCCAATCGTTGTTATTTCAAACGGCAGAGTTGTGCTCGACGAGGATGGCGCTCTTCATCTGAGCCAAGGAAGCGGCCGCTTTATACCGATGCCACCGTTCCCGAACCTGATTTTCAGCCGAGTGATTGAACGCGAAGTGAACATGGGTCCGATAAAAGTTGATCGAAGTGGCGAAGTGAAGAAAGAAGTTCTACACAATAATTTCTTGGCTGAGCCACAAATCACTGCCTCTAAACATGCTGATCTATCTGCTATACCATATTCGGGTGGACCTCCATCGCCGGTGCCATCGAGTGCAGGATCAGGCACAATGACACCAACTGGTTTTCATAAAATACAAACACGAAGTGGCGTTCGCAATCTGCAAGACAGTACGTTTAAATTGACAGGCGAACAGATCGACGATGACAGAATGAGTAGAACCGGAATCAAAGTGCATAATCCACCGGGAGGAAAATCACACGGCTTGTGGTAATCACTTTCACGATATTGGAAAAGTGGGTGACATTCCGATCAAGATGGTTATTCTGTGCAATGAAGCTTTTTTTGGACGAAGATCATTTTTTCACACATTTTTTCAGTATTCTTACAAAGAAGGGCGAAAATACTTCTTTTACTTTTATAAGATCAGACATGAATATAAATTAACAATTATTTTAAATTATTGCATCTCTTGCAAAAGATGTTCTTTGTTTTTCAATTGTGGGTAAGCAAAATTCTTTTTTTTTCGAGAATAAAGCAACTTTTATCATCAGGAGAAACACACACACACACACACACACTATTTCACTGTCAAAATGAATGTCAATTTTGAAATTAACTTTTGACTATAGTTTGTACTTTTTCTGTTTAAAAAAAA
>NCKU01004581.1:0-11977 GCA_003675995.1 Dinothrombium tinctorium
CACTTTGTTTCACACTTGTTTTATTGGTAAATGGTAACAATTAAAACGCGCATTTTCACTTCAGCAAAAACCTATGAGATTTGATTTTTCAAATTTTTGCTCAAATTTTACTCGAAAACTGTAATTTTCTGTTTCATCTTTTTAATTAAACATTTAAATGTAAAATTCTGTTCTCTATTTTAATGAAAGAATGATTTTGGTATTCAAATGCTGTAAAAAGTTATTTTGATTTTAAAAATGTACAACTTTCTTTTTGAACAGGTAGTATTCTTCTCCATTTGATAATTTCTCAAAAAGTTTTTTATTGACGATTAAAAGATAAACAAAAATTTGTAACGCTTAGCAAGTAAATAATCTCATTAAAAGCTTTTTTCTTTCACAGTTAGAGAAGGCAACGGACCTGTAATTACAGGTATCAAAGAAATGTATAAATTAAACGATTACGTTAACGTAACGTGCGCCTCGAGTAAGTCGAAGCCGGCTGGTGAAGTTAGTTGGTTTATAAACGATAAGCTAGTCAACATCGATAATGATGAGAGCGTTAAAAATTATTCAAAAGTGCAATTCTCGGATGGTAATGAAATCACAAGAGCAGCACTTAGTTTTAAATTATCGTCGCATTTCGATGCTACACCATCGTCGTCATTATCACCACATTCTTCGTCGTCCTCGTGTTCACCGCTTTCCACATCTTCGCCGTCAAAAAGGAAAAAGCAAATGCAAGCGAAATGTGTAAAAGCGCGACCTAGAACCGAAAATCGTCAAACACGCCTTAAGTGCGAATTGCGAACAGTAAAAAGCATAAACGCCGGCAGTGTGGAGGCTGAATTCGGCGATAGTCAAAAATTATCGAGCTTACAAGCGGAGAACAAAGCAGCAGTAGCCGCATCAGGCACTGGTGAGTTGCATGCGGTGTTCATTCGAAAAAATTTGATTTATGAAAATTAATTCTTATTTATGAGAATGCACTGCTAAATTCGCTCTCTCTTTGTTTTTCTTTTCTCGATTAGCACAAATAAGCGGAACAACATCGAGCAATTTCTCCGCCATTTCGACTGATCTGCTTCTCGGAATTTTTTCACTACTTACCGTTTATCGCCTCATTAAATCATTTTTGTGTGCGAATCGAATTTGAACGTTATCGAAATATACACATACTGAAGTTGATCACCACAATGTTCCCATTTTTGGATGGAAGCGTTTATTATCCGAGCGTTTGCCGCCCATTCGCAAAGCAAACGATCTTGTTAGTGAGCGTAAACAGTGAGGAGAACGTAAGAAGAAACAAAAATTGAATGAAAATCTTAATATATCGGCTTAATTTAATTTATATTTTTTGAAAGAAAAAAACATTTTCATTCATTTTACAAAGAAAATGAAATAAAAATTGTGTCTAAATGTTGAATGAAAACTAAAATTTAATTCTTAGCATAATGAGAAACGAAAAACGTCTTTTTTTGGTTTTTCAACTCAGCAAAATATGATTATGAATAGATTAAAGTAATGAAATTTTCATTTTTCTCTTTTGATTAAAATTGAGATAAACTTTTGTTGAACTAAACAAAAGTTTTCACTGTTTAATAGTAGCAAAAATCGTTTTTTCTGGTCTCGACTCTTCGTTTTTTGAATGGTTTCAATAAGTTGTAGCTTCGGTATAATGTAGAGAAGTAAAACATCATTTCTTCGCATTTATTCTCAAATGAACAAAAAGCGAGCCAAGTACAGGAGAAGAGAAAAGCGAATTTGATGCGTCAAATTTCTATTCATCAAAAATAAGCGCACACGTTTAAAAATGAAGTTTGAAGGGAAAAATAATTCTAAGGTAGAATAATAAAGCGGGTATTTCGCTCTATATCGATCACAAGCAAATCATATGCGAATAGATGTATTGAATGCATTGATGTTTGATTCAGAATAAATTGATTCTTTTCGAATTTCGATTGATGATTCCATTTTGAAAATCTTTTCTCTTTTTTACTCTTTCGATTCGATTGATAATAAAATTGTTGAGTTTTAGATTTCGTTGTTAAATCAAATAATCTCTAAATTAGATTCACATTGAAATAAATTTGTAAAATAGCACATAAAGCGAATGTCATCGGCAATAAACTGCGTAGATTTCAGAATAAAAAAGAAGTTTGTTGAATAAAAGTTTATCGCAGGAAATATAAAACGTAATTTATATTCAATTTAGTTGAAACAAACTACTGTTGAGATACTAAAAGCCATTTGAAGTATGCAAAATTAAAAATATTAAAAATCAATGAGACAAAGTTATATTCGAGATACTTAAGCAGCAAAAAATTGAAATTTTGTTTATTGTATGAAAGCTCATTGTTCATTGTTTATGAAATTATTTGAACAGCATAAGTTTCATTCAAAGCTTTTCGTGAAAGCTTCTTTCTTCTTTTTCCTTCGCATTATGCTTTCAAACTGCTTTCGGTTGAAAATGTGTTTAAAAAGTTTGCATCGAGTTCGGAATGAAATTTGATCCATAAAAATCTCTTCAGTTTCCTCGTCAAAAATCGTGCTTTTTATTCGAGGCACACTTTTCGCTTTCGAGATAACACCAGTTGATATTTGTTCACGAATTGATTCTGTTCAACCTGTTGTTATTTGCTTTTTTCTTACTCAAGTTGTCTATGAAGGTAAATATGGTTCGTTTCTATATCTTCACTTGACAAGTTTCGAAGCTCTGCATTCAACTGCTTCTTCATTGAAAAAATGATGCTGCGATAATAAATTATTTGCTTAATAATTTTTTTGCGCTTTTCGTCAATATTCCTTTAGTCTACATTCGTATGTTTGCTTTCTTGGATTAAGATCCAATGAAGATTTATGATCTTCATACGAGAAGAACAATCAGAAGAAATAAAATTTACTAATTGAGTAACCGCGTAACGCTTTTTTCTTCGCTTTCGCTTATTATTCGCAAGAAATATTGTGAAAGATTGTGATTCGATTTCGAGTTGACTTATTTAAAAAGCGAATAAAATAGTTGAATTTAAAACTTTTCGTCTTATTTATTTATTTGATATTATCGAGTTGTTCTTGATTCAATCATTGATATAAAGTGCTAAAAACAAATGAAAGCGAAATATTCTTTAAACATGAAGAAATTCGTGTTCTGAATTTTACATAATAAAGAAATCTATGAAATCTATGATTTAGAAATTATAATTTCTATTTCTAAATTTTATTAGAAATTTCTATAAATTTATTTTTAGAAAAAATTTTTTTTAAGGGGTAAACAAATTCATCGCAAAATAATTCGAGTCTATTATTTTCGAATTTTCTTATGATTTTAAATAAATTTAAAAAAATAAAATTTCTACAATTTAACTTAATTTTCTTAAGAATTGAAAATTGAATTTTTTTTTTAGTTATACAAAGAGAGAAAACAAATTCTTATTTCAAAAAAAACTTTCGTTTGCATTCTGATTTCGTGCAAAGAATTCAGATAAAATTACAAATTTTTTGTATTGTTTCTCAAACAAATTCCCGAATTAAATTTATTCACTCATTCATTCAACTCTACGAGAGAAAAAAAATTTATTTGTTTGATTGCATTTAAAAGCAATTTAAAAATTTTTAAATATAAAATTATAAATAATACTCTTGCTTGTGAAGCTTTATTTTTAATTTAAGCGCTTCAGCAAATGTAAATATAAACGAATGCTGCACTTTTAATTATAACTTGTCGATACGCCTTGAGACAAAATTTATGAATTTTTTTCTTCACCAACAGAAAAAATGATGAATTAATGTAAATAAAGCTTCAAATTTAATTTATAATCTCAAATTTTTTAAATAACTTGAAATTAAAATACAAAATTCGTTTTAAATTGCTTGATATTTTAGCGAAAAAAACAGGATTACCGAAAGTAGGGCAATTTTTTAATTTAATCATTTCTTTTCTCTCACTTCAATTACTAAAAAATTTATAAATTGTTTCGAGAAGTTCACTGTTTTATTTGCTTCTCACAGATCATTCTTTACAATAGTCTTACGCTTCATTAAAAAAATGTTTCCTTTTTATTAGTTTACTTTTAAAGCGGATCAAAAGCAACGAGATCAAGAAATGCGCACAATTTTACAGAACTTTTATTTGTTAGAATTCGTTTATCCAGCTTCAATTTTGATAATAATCTTCGAATTTCTTCGCTCAAAACTGATGATAAAAGCTTCAATTTTTAACAAATAATTAAATAATTAAATTAAATTAATGAATTATAAATGGTTGAAATTTGGTTAATTTTATTCGAAATAATTTCGAACTTCGTTTAGATATTTAATTTACAATTGGTTAACTAATTTCTATCCTTTAGGCGTAATAATCGAAATCGCGAAATAAAGAAATTGTAAGTAAACTAACAAGAACGTTATTTCGTTTAAATAAAATTTATCATTTTTGCTTTAAATAAATTTCAAATGTAATAAATAAATAAAAGAAATTGATTCAAAGCAAATACATAAAATGATGCTTTTAAAGTAATGCAAAAAGTCACAGCGTATCCTCTCCATTTTATAAAAGTTTCAAATATCGGCTTCGAATTGTTTGGTTTATGTATTGTTTGCTTTTGGAAAAAAATGGAGCAAAATTTTTCTTTCCTGTATAAACAAAAAAAAGTTGAATCACTGTAGTAAAATTTTGCCTATAAAATGTAAGCTCACCTCTCTTCTATACAAAGTCTTTGAAATGACTACGAGAAAAGTGAGATGATTTTTGCTGACGCGAATATATTTCAAAAAAATTTTTTTAATGTAAACACAAAATCGCTACATTTTGAAAACAGAAAATAAAAAAAGAAAAATTCAGCGATGCATATTCGCGTATGAAAATGTTTCCTGCTGTTGTCTGCTCTATGAACTATATAAAAACAAAAATTTTGGCAAAGTATAGTTTCATATGTTTACACAACAAAATATTGCAAAAATTGTTATTATTTGAAAATATTTAATTAAATACCTACTTAAAAATACAACGTACAGAATTATTAAATTTATTTAATGAAAAAAATTGATGTAGCCGGATTTTAATTAAAAATAATGAAGATCAAACTATTTTAAATGAAATGAAGTACCTTATGTGATGATGATGATGGTGATGATGATGAGAAGAAATCACTGACTCTTGTTTCACTTACCTCCAGTCTCTCTGTTAACACAATGAGAATCATTTGTTTCTATATTTTATTGTTTAGCAAATGAATGGCATACAAATTAAAATGAATGGAATAAAAATGCATTTGTTTTACTTTTTCTTGTCATGAATAGAACATACTGAGAATACCTCATTGAAAGAAAAAAATTGGCTATTTTGCCGAGAAATATGCTTTGAAAATTGAAATGATAGAAGATGCAGACAATTTATCAATTTGTTCTTGCAAAATCACTGCACAGAGACTGACAAAAATTTTATCTTTCTCCGTTCAAAATTGGTTTATTTCAATATTAAAATATGGATTAGATGAGAAACTTTTTTTGGCAGTCACTGAATACACTTTTTTCAAACGATGACATTCCTAATCATCTTATTTAAAATTAAGAATAAATGTTGAACTGATATTTAAAAATCATATTTATTGATAATATTATTTGAATTATTTATATGAACTTATGAATAGAGAAATTTGAAAATTTCAAAACAATGATAATCCTATGAAAATGCAATTTCGACAACTTTGATTCTGAATAATTTCCAAAAAATAATTTGAAATTATCTCATCATCTCTACAAAAGCATCATAAAGACCTTTTATTGAAAGTAAAATCATATTTAGTCGCCTTGTTTTCTTTTTAAAATTTATTGTGAAATGTTTCACTTACTATTTGAAGGCCCTGTATATTTGCTTATATTATCAATTTTCAATACTTTAATAAAGTAAATTCAGACTAAAATGAAGAGAAAATACTTGAGAAGAAATTCCATTTAATACAAAAGGTTAAGCGATAGGAAAGCAATCCAAGCAATCAAATATTTAAAATTTAACAGAATTTAAAGTTTAAAATTGGAATCAAATACAATCTGTAGATACTCTCTGCATTTGCAACCGAAGTTCATTTTTTACGATTTTTTATCTGGCTGTCAATGTTTTTATTAAGCAACTATCACTTTCAAATGACTTTCATGAGTCTAACGATTTTTTCCTTCTATACTTTTTATGTTTACACATTTATTTATTTTGATATTTTTGAAAAAAACTGTATTATAATATGAATAAGTTATAACATGTTAGTTCATATCTACTTATTGCCCCGAATAATTTCGCTTGAAATTTCTGCTCGTTTAAGTTTTCGATCAACTGAAGAACGTTTATTGTAGCTTCATCATGCGTGTTTTTGGCTGTTCAAAAATAAAATAAAAAAAAGTTAAATGAATTGAATCAAATTCTAAATTTGTCACATTATTTTCAAAATGTAAATTTTTTAACTTTATAATCGAACGAGAACGTAAAAAATCTTTAGATTTTTAGCGAAAACTTTCTATCAAGTTTGAAAACTAAAGCTTCTCTCAGCTTAATCAAGTCAATTTACTATTCAGAGCTTCACTTTTTTTGTTTCATTTTCCGTGATGAGATAGCCAATAAAATTTTTCGAAGTCTTAGAAAGTGATTAACATTATTTATGTAAATCTCATTGCAAATCCCATGATGTGGACGAAAAAATCATTTTTTCCTCAGAAGCAAGAAGCTTTTTGCTATTCTGTAGCGACTATCGATTAGCTTTTTTTTAATTACAGATATTTGCGCCATAGATTTCGAGCAGTCATGATTTAATTTAATTATTGTTCAACTGAGTAAAAACATTTTCACCATTACGAAAATAGAAATTAGAAAAATTTAATTTAATTAACTTATTCTTAATGTCAAAAGTGTAAGTCGTATGAAGCTTGAAATATTGGAAGTGATTTTCTCTCTAACTTGCAGTCTGTTCATAATTGTTATTAAATTCTTTAATAGAATGTTTTAATTTTAAAAATTATCTTTAATCGATGATTTTCTTTTTTGAATTATAATTATTATGATTACGATGCATTTTTTGGCAAAATGTTCATTCATCGCTTCAAATGATAATCAAATTACGCTAGACAA
The DNA here is from genome assembly GCA_003675995.1 of Dinothrombium tinctorium. Taxonomy (NCBI): domain Eukaryota; kingdom Metazoa; phylum Arthropoda; class Arachnida; order Trombidiformes; family Trombidiidae; genus Dinothrombium; species Dinothrombium tinctorium. Next base: position 7,094 of record NCKU01004581.1, read on the forward strand.
TATAAAAAATAAACTTTTAATATCGAAATTTGATATTGAATATCGCTTTTGTCGAAAGTTTAAAATGCAAAATAAAAGATCAAAAAGAAATTAACTCGTTTAAATTATAAATCACTAAAATTTATTTTTAAAATTTAATTAGCTAAGCAAATAATTTTTTTAAATTCTCATTATTTCAATCGATTTCTCTTATTGTAATTTAGTTTCTTTGTTTCGCTCTTTCCTTTTTCTCTATTTTCAAAATGAAATGTAAACTTAACTCTAATTTGCATTTTTAGCGATCAAAAACAATGCAAATGAAATATGTGCAGTGCGTGGAATGCAGAGCTTACCATTCTCGTTCGAAAAGCGAATGTTTCGCTTACATTTTACTCGATTTTCGAGGAATCAGTAAAGTAATATAACTGACTAAATGTCTGCTTTATGCATATTTTGTACAGCTTTTTAAATAAAATAAAATTTACAACAGTGAAAAGCAAGAAAACTTTTCGTTGTTTAACATCGACAAAGTTATTCTTTTCAGACGCATTAGCATTCTTTCCTAGGCAAACTCATATTTAAATTTGAATTTCTAGTCAAGACTGGTGGCTAAAGCTTTTCCGCGCTAAATGTCGCTTTTAATGCGAATTGAGAGGAATTTAGGCAAAAGTAGAAACCACAACAGCATCAGCTGCAGCAGTAGCAGCAGCAGCACGGTCATCGCTGGATTATTGGCGCTCATTCGCTTAATTTGATTTATGAAAATTAATTCGCTTCGCTTTTTCTTCTTTATCGTTCAGTAAATCACAGTGTTTTCTTTGATTAGGGCAAATAAGCGGAACATCGCCGCAATTAATCAACTTCATTGACCTCTCTCTCTCGCTCTCTCTTTCTCTCACTTGATTCTCTCGCTTTCTGCCTCTCTATCTAGCTTACACCGCTTATTTTATCGAATCAAGTTAATCGCTGAGCGTGAATCGTATGTATTTTGCCATCCGAAAATAACTTTCAAAAAAAGAACTTCGACAAGAATATGTCAAAATGTTAAAGCTTTAGTCGCTCTTTACGAAACAATGTTCTTTCTCTCTAACGATGCATCACGAAAAAAAATTTGATGAAATGACGTTTTAACCTCAAAGAGAGAGTAACAAAGAACTGACGTTTGGTTTAAAACAAAAAAGATGAGAAACTCGTATCTTGTTATTTCTTTTCTTTAAAAATAAAAAAGTGTCCAAAACATTCAAATTTTTCTCCACAATTTTTTTTATATTCAACCGTATGAAAAGAAAAATTCGTCGATGTTTTTACTTTTACGCACTGCAATGACCAAACGCCTCAATAACATAATGTTTTGTGTACGCTACTGTTCACCGTGTGTTTCTCTTTCAATCTTTAATCTCCCGCAATTCGTTTGTTCGCTGGAAATGATTTCTGCCGCTTGCTGCAAAAATGTTTTTATTGCTCACTGCTGCCGAATGCTGTACAAGGCATTTAAATCAGACCGATGCTCTCTCTCGCTCTCTCCTCCCTCTGCCCTTTCCATCATCAATCCAAACTTTTCAGTTTTATTCTCATCTTCTTTTCTTTCATTTCCAATATATAAAATGCGAATGTAATGTTTTTTGAAAAATGTTCGCTGTCACTCGAAAAGTTTTCTGGTGTTCGTCAAAATATTTGCAATACGAATATTTGTAACAATTTTCGCTGCTTTTGTTGCATTTATGTCTGTCTGCTTAAGCAGACGATGGTAAATTTAAAAAAAAAGTAGAAAAGAAAAACAAATTAAATTAAACAAATCGAGATTAAAACGAACAAAAATTGTGTTGAAAAAAGCTTCACAAGAAGATAAAAAAAATTTTTCAATCGAAAATTTTTAAATCGAAGCGAAAAAAGTGTGAAAATATTTTAGAGTAAATTGAGCGAAAAAAAGTAATAAAAGTTAAAAATAGAAAATATTTTGCTATAAAAATAAATTTCAAGAGCCTTTGAAAAAAAAAGCTCGAAAAGAAAGAAATCCTTAGAGAAGTAAGCAATTATCATTATAAATAATTAATTATCATGCTTATCATTATAAATTTAAATGCTTTTAGTGTATTATTCTTTTTTATATTTCACTTTCTATAATTAAGAAAAAATTGTTAATGTTATAGTTTAATTTCAACCTCAAACTTTGACGTAAACAAAAAACAAAAATTCGTTTATTTATTTTAGATTCTAAATTTTAAATTTTTCGACATGTTTTGGTCAGAACTTTGACCATCATCAGGAAAACAACAAAGCAGAACAGTAAACAATGACCATAATTACTCGCGCAGAGTACGAATCCAAAAATCGTGCAACTTTTTACCGTCGTCTTGATTAAAATTTTTATCTTTAGTTTTGTGAATATAGATTGACTCAAGTATTTTCCTTTCATTGAATCTTTTGCACTGTTTTAAAATTTTAAAAAATTGTTAAAAAAAGTTTTAAAAAAAATTGTTAATGTTATTTAAATCATTGTTTAGATAATTCAAATAAAATAGCGCCATTTGAAAATCTATATGAAGCTGAAGCATTTGATTGACTAACTTTAGTTCTTCGTCAAAAAGAACCCCAAAAAGTGGACATTAGTGGTGATTAGAAATTTTCAAAGCAACAAGTGTTGTTCGACTCAGTGAAAAATGTAAATAAATCAATCTAATCGCTATTTCAAGTTTTATTAGAATCAAAAATTCAAAGTGAATAATAGTTAAGCGCTTCAGCAAGTGATTAAAGCGCTCACTTTGTTGGTGCCAGTTTCGAAAAATCTGTTCTTTTCATTCTCTGGCTCGATATTTTATCTAACTTTGACTTTTCGAAAAACTTTATTTACATTTTTATAAAAAATTTTGTACCAGGACATTCACGTTTTTTTTTATTATTAAATATTAAAATATTTGCTTTTGTCGATAAGTTACGATTACAAACAGATGTGGCCAAACTTTCGTTTGCTTAAACATTCGGCATTATTCATAAATTTGTTGTAGAAAACCAAAGCCCATTTTAAGTGTCCACTTTTTGAATTTGTACTACCGATTCAAAGTAAAACATTTCGATTACCGAAAGTGAGCTTAACTGCGAAGCAAGTTTAACGAGACGCTTGGTTCATTGTGTGCTTTGCGATTAAGCTCACTTCTTGATTTTCGAAAAATTTTATTTTGAATCAGTAGCGCTTAGCAAAACTCCATACATTTTATACATTTTCTTTAATATCAAACATATGAAAAACGAAAAATTATTCCAAAAATTTTGCTCTTGTACGCTATTTTAGTGTTTTCGTTTTCTTTTCGTTTCTCGTTTAAATTTCGCTTTCGACATCGGAATTTCATTTGTGCCTCTTTTGTCAAGAATCTTCAGAGCAAAAACCACTCACCTATTTAATCGCTTGAATTTATTTTATTGTTCCATACAAAATAAAGGTTTGAAACACAATTTTGAATCTTTTCAACCGACGATTTCTTCGAGTCTTGGTAATTTCTTCGAGTAACAGGTGCAAAAGTCGAAAGCGATTGTAAAAAAACAATTTTTAACTTTGCAAATATTCAAGCAAATTTTACATGATTCTTCGTGATCAGCATAATTTCAAACTTTGAAAGTTCATTTGCTGACCTAACTAACTAACTGTTCAACGTAGAACCTCGTTTAAATTTTAAAATGCAATGAAACCGAGTGCCGAAAACTAATCAAAGAGTAGCTAGAAAAAAAAACGATGAGATCATTATTTTGCTCTTAATGAAGCAGATAGAGCTAAACCATATGGGTGCTTGTTTGGCGGCGTTCGTTTCTTTTGTGATGATAATTGCTCTTGTTGTGCTGCCGAAATTTAATTTATTCGCTTTAACAATACACAACATAATAGTAAATAGAGAAGAAAGAAAAAATTAACACAAGCGCAGTGTGTTTACGTATTGGCTAGCATCTGATGCGAAGTAGCAAAAATGATTAGTTTTTCGTTGGCGTTTATCGACGTGTTTGGCGAATGTGTTTGGAGATATAAAAGTCGAAACATAAGCTTTAGAAAATCAATAAGCTCACGTTTAAGGGAGAGCAAGAGCGAAGCAACGAGAGAGAATGAGAGAGAAGCAAGAGTTTCGGCTCTTTAAAAACAAAAAAGATTCGAGAGCCTTTAAGCCACGAAATCGTCATTTTTTTTGCATCGAGAAACGAAACGAAAAACAAAGCGCAAGTAACAGAACGAAATTCAATTCACATTTCACCTGAAGACAGCAAAATAGTCGGCCGTGCTATTCGCAAATGGCTTGCGAACAAATAGAAAATAAAAGAAGAGATACTTTTATTGCATGAATGCAATTATCTCGATTGTTTTTCGCGTAACAACGATTTCGCTTAAATTAGTCGCTCGAAGCAAAGTAAATTCATTTTATTTCGCAGTCAACAAGCGTTCTTTACACTCTAGCATTTAAAACATTTATGCGTTGTTTCAGTTTTAGTAGATTAAATATTATTTGGTCGAAAATAATTTCTTCTTTTGCTAAATTTAATGTGAGCAGAAAGCGAAAATTGTAATAAATTTCAAAATATTATTCCGTTAGCATCGAGTTTTTAAAAAATTCTTTCGACTCAAATTTTTGAAACTATAGCCGTTTAGCAATGCAACTTCAACAAAAATTTATTCCGTTCATTTGCTATTTGCTCATTTTTCGGATGCATTAAAACTTTTAATACAATTTTCAAATTACATTATCGCATTTTAAAGCACCGACCATTCGTTAAATGGCTTAAAAGCGAAAAATAGTTTATTATAATGTGTAAACGACACATACATTTAAAGCGAATATTGCACTTTAAACGCCAACATAAAAGAATTGTTTGCTTTGTACACAAAATTTTTTTTCTTCTGAAAAATCGCATAAAACCAGAGCGAGA
>NCKU01004582.1:0-11974 GCA_003675995.1 Dinothrombium tinctorium
CTGTCATTATTTAAACTTCTTTCATCGCTCATTGCAATTATCCGAAATTAATCCTTCATACAAGAAAGATCATTTCATATTTTTTTTAAATGGTATGAGTAGACATAAGATTTTAATGTTATCACATAAAAATCAAAAGTGATATGGAAGCTTATATTAAGTTTGAATAAGCTTCGAAATATCTGATTTAATCAAATTTCATTGAATTAAATTAAGCACTCAGTTTCAAAAGTATAAATGTAAAAAAAGGGAAAGCCTTTGTGTCGTAAAATTATTCTCAAGCTTCTTTTATTTATATACAAAATATGGAGAAAAATTGAACAAGAGTGAAGTAATTAAATTTTACAGCGACTAATCAAAGATGAAAAATTAAAACTTGATTTGCTTGAGTAAGTGACTTTAGAAATATTCCTACATATATAATAAAACTTGAATTTAAAAATTGTCTCTGAAAGAAGTTGACACGTTGAATATTTTGGCATCAAAAATGAAAGTAAATAAACTTAAATCAAACTACGGTGTCTGTAGGATTGGAGCACAAGAATGAATTGTTCGGATTTTTTAATCGCTCAACTTCTTTTGTTTTTAAGAATAAAACAATTGATTGAATATTTCAAAGATGTTTTTTACGTCTTCGAACTTGAATTTGAGTTTTTCACTTGCTTTTCTGCACAAAGTAAAATTTTCTTATTTCGTTTAAGCAGAGCTTTTCAAGTGAATGTTGCATTAAATTTAGTTTTTAAGTTAATATTATGCTTGTCTAATTTTCAAATTTTTTATTTTCTAGTTAATTTCTTCGAAAATAAAAAAAAATAATTACATAAAGAGAAAAAAGATTTTGCGTTTAATTAAGCATGAAATACTTTATTCAATCAATAACGTAATTGATGTATTGTTGAAATTGTATTGATTTGATGTATTAAAACTGTTCATTGAATACATCTTTATGAGTTTTTAATATAAAATTTTTCATATAAACTAATGCAACCAATTAATTAAGCAATTTGTTTGCGTCGAAGTTATTTAAAGAAATGAGCGAATTTTATTTTTTAAAGAATTTTTTCACTAATAATACTAAACTTTTCAATATTTTTATAAACAAATTTAAATATTTGTTTAAAAAATACTTTTTTTGAATCAAACACAATAAAATTCCTAAGCTTCTTATAAATATCAAGTGAATTGAACTAATCAAGAAAATAGAAAAGCAGTTTTTTCCCTGAAGAATTGCTAAAAAAAGTTTATGCTTTCAAGTTGGAAAAAATCAATATTCAAATACTTTCCTCTATTGCTTTTCTCTCTTTCACATAAATTAAATCTATTACATTTAAATTTATTTTATTTTATGTAAAATGTTTCTACTTGATGCTTCTTTGTTTCAATTTTATTTTCAACTACAAATCGAATCACAATTTTGAAAACATTTTTAAAAATTAGAAGACTCAAATCTAATCGCGAATGTGCGTATCAATTTCTTATTTAGATTTATTAATAATTTTGTTGAATGTTCATGCTAGAGACGTTCTCTAAAGAAAATATCGCGATACACATGTCGAATCATTTTCGATTAAAATTATTATATGTGAAAATAAGCAAAATGCATTATTTGCAATTTTTTGAAAAATTTGTTTGTTTTAGAAAGAAAATACCAGAAAAATCCAACTTCTTTAGTAAATCTTTCTAATTTTTTATCACAAAAACAATTGTTAATATTAAAGTTTCTCTATTAAGAAGAAGGCACTTAACAAATTTTATCGCAATAGGAGATGGATGTGCCTTCAACTCGAATTAAGTCAATTGAATTAAGCAATAAAAATGATAAAAACCTGCATACCAACGGAAATTTGTTTTCGGTTGAAAACTCTTTTGCATTCTGAGTGCACTCCGCTTCTCGAACTTATTAAATGATCGCTGAAAAAGCTTTTATTTCGCTCAAAACAGTGAACAGTAGCTTTTAAGTTATTACTTTTGTTTCTTGCCGCGAATTGTTTTATTTTGAAACTTTTCTCAACATTTTTTCATTTAATTTACGGTGTTACGAAACTAATTTCTTTTAATTCTATATTTAAAGTTTATTTTCATATATGTTAATGTATTGTGTTTCTTTCTTAAACAATCTTTAGGTAGTTTTGCTTGTTTTCAGAGTTTAAATTTCTTTCGTATTGTTAACAGCAAACATGTTTAAATAAAGTAATTTTTACAAAGTGACACATATCAACTTATATATAACCTGTTAATATGAATATCTTGTTTAAAATTTGTTAAAAGCTAAAAATTTGAAATTGCTTCTAATTTAACAACAGAAAATATAAAATCTATAATAATTTTGATAAAATCATTTTTTTAAAAGAATACTATCCTGATCATAAAAAGAACATTAACCTTTTGAAAGAATAATTTACTGCAGTGCTTAAAGTTCATCACTGCTTTAAATGTAAATATGCATTTGGATAGCAATTTTGACGTTTTAAAAAGTAGTGAAGCATGCATTCAAAAATGAATGTACTTTTCATGGTCACGGTTGTACATTGAAAAACAATCAATTTAGCAACGAGACTTAATATACGACAAAAATAAAGAGAAGAAAAATCAAATTTGCTGCAGAATACAAATTTTTATTGCTTAAAGCTTGAGGCGAAAAAATTGTTGAATTTTGCTTAATGAGATTTGAAAAATTTATTTATTCTCAATGGTTTAATCTGAAGGTTATAAAAAAAATCTCTCTCTAAGTAATTTACTTTTTCTTAGTTAATAAAAATTAATCGTTATGTACATCCAGTCTCGTTTTCGCATACAATGGATTTTGCTTTGTCATTCTGGACATTACTAGTTATAAAGCTCAACAAACTTGAAAGTAAATAATATCAATTTGCAAAACATGACCAATATGAACTCATTCAATTCTCTGCATTCTTTCATTTTTTATTTCTTTCTTTTTTTGCAAAAAGTTTGGACAACATTTTTAATCACTTGAAAATTACAAGCAAACATCGTACTATTACTCGATTCAAATAGGTGCTCTGGGTTCTACTAGTCATATTGTTATCATTTCAATTGAAACTTTCTATTGAATTCAAATTAGAATTTATCGTTTCAATTTTGTTTTATAAAAATTTTATGTTCAGATTCAATATTTTTCACATCACGACGTTTACAAATTTCTTGTAAAAAACGATATTTAAAAATTTTTCAAAAAATTTTAACGCTTCAACTTATCTACTAGAAATTTTATATATTTTCAAAATTTTTTGAGCATATATTTTATATTAATGATTGAAAACAAAACCGAATTTTTAATAAAATCAGCATTAAAAAACCATTTCTAAAATTTTTCAGCACATATTTTAATTGAAAACTCGCTTAAAGAATTAAATTTGAAAAATTTAGAAGTTTTTCTTGCCTTTCAGGAAAACAGCTTTTCAATATCTTCTTTTGCAAGCAGTTATAGTGTTTGATTCTTTCTTCGCTTTGCTGTGAGTTAAAAGCAAAATAAAAACACAATTAACCGTCAGTATAGAGAAAAAAAAGATTAGAACTGAAAAAATGTTCTATTAGAAAAATTATTTGAATAGCAAGCGCAAGTGAATTTTGAGGACATTAATAACAATAAATAAATTATTCCTTTGTTTGGAATTTGCAAAAGAAATGAGAAATTGTTGTAAAAATGTTTGTTTTTTATAATCAGAAATTTATAGTAAATGTCATTAAAATCATTAAAAAATTTCTGACAATTATTTATCGACAAAAGCCGCAGAATATAGGTCTAAATGCTCGAAAAATCAAATTGAAACGTTTGAAATGACAAATTTTTAATAGTTTGATGCTCTCTCACTTTCGAAAACCGCCATGTTTTTTAAAGTTTTTTATAAAAAATTCTTCTGTTAAAGTTTAAAAATGAAATTGATTGAAAAGATTTTTTAAAAGTTTGGCTTTCAAAAAGATTTCACAGCAAAAATGTATCACCGTTGACAAAGTGCTTTTTTGCCATTTCGTACTTTAATCTATTTCAAACTATTTTCATAGTAAGTTGTTTTTTAGTTAACATTTAAAAAATTACAAAAAATTGAACGAAATTAATTGTTTTATCTTTCTTTAACTCACACTCAAAAGGGACATTTTTAACCTGTGAATGCAAGTAAAGCATGTAAACAAATATTATCTATTGTAAACTAAACCATCTAATAACTAAATCAAAAGAGTCGCAAAACTAAATGTTTTTGTACAATTGCAAAAAACATAGAACAACTTTAAAACGTTAATTGGTTATTAAGATATTCTTGATTCTTTATGGCTCAAATGAAAACGCAGTAATTAAAATTCAAATACTTCTTTAATCTTTAGTGAAAAGGCTAGAAGTTAAAACTCTTGCCAGAAATAACGATGACAAATATAAGACCACAAAAAGTGATGCGTATTCATTAATTTCCTTAAATCGAGCGCCTTGTATTCTCAAAAATTCACATACAATAATTGAGCAAACTATAGGCACAGGGTTAACAAAATTTTTCTTGCTTTCTAAACCAATAATCACAAATAATTCTGCAACTTTTGTCATGCAGCATTTAGACACTATAACGATCGAGAGGAATGGTTTCTTGCGAAGCTTTTGCATTTTTGATATGTGAATATTTCATTTTATTTTCAACAATAAGACCTATTTAAAATTCATCTTTGCGAAAAAATTTTCCTTTTGTTAACTCGTTATGCTTTATTGAAAATTTTATTCAAAAGTTTAAGGAAAAGATTCAAAAGCTAAAATAACAAAAGAAAATGTTTTAAAGACCGTTAAATAGTGAAAACTACATTTTGCTACCTCATTTAATTTATAATTCATTAAAATTTCATTTTTTGCTCTAGAACGGTTTAGATAATGTGCATAATGTAATTATTTGCCGAAATTTTAATTCAAAAAAATTTTAGCTATTTATTTTGAATGTTTACAAACGAAAAAATATAACAAATACGAGCGATTACTACAGTTCACTTATTTCTAAATAAAAGTTTCACATGTAAAGATTGCTTCATAGCAACTTTTGTCTCATTAATATTTATGAATTTGTTGGCAGCGGTTTGTTGCAAGCTTTTACAACGCGTCAATGAATGAACATTTTGCGAATAGCGAAAGAACTGATGTAAAGGAAATTACCAGCGTTGTTTGTAGCATGAAAAATATCTTCTCTTTGATTCGATCCGATTGAGCGGAAAACAGTGTCTATGCGCAAATATTTTAAGAGGTAAAAAGAATAGATAAACGATGATGCGTTATTTTCTGGTTGTTGCTCATTTAACTCAATATTTCGCACCTTAAATAAATAAAAACTTAAAGTTACATAAGGAAAGTAAATGATGTCGTTCATTCATATTTGGTGTGAACTCACTGGACCATTAATTGTTTGAAATGATAGTATTATTAAAGTTGTTATAATGTTATTAAAGGCATAAAGAATATGCAAGTGAAAAAAATTCGATTCTTAAAATTGTTACTTGTAGTAACCTTTTGCAGCTAAGCATAATCTTAAACTTAGGTTGCATTTAAAATTTGAGCGCAGTTACGGTAGTTATAATTCAATTTTATATTAAGGCAAAATATAAATTTCTTATTTTTATTAATGAATTTATTAGATTGAATCAAACATATGAGAGAAATTGTCTTCCTTGTTAAGGAAAAAAAAGAAAATATGAACATTCATTTTACAAGATGAAAAAAGCGACACCCAAAAGCTAATAGTTGACAAACAAAAGCGGCGAAAAACTTGTGATCACAGTGACAGTAGAATATACGCTGCATTTCTCTTCATTTTGCTTCAGAGAATAAGACGGGAAAAATATTGTCTGCTTACAAAATTTTCAATAATGTTAAATATGATTTCGAAATCCTTTGAGAATTTACAGTGTCCCAACATTAGCGCAACACTTTTACGCTTCCACCTTTAATAAGATTTAATCAAAATTCAGGTTCATTTTGTTAAAAGAAATATACGAAAATATACGAAACGAAAGCAATTTAATCACTTTTTTCTAAATCAAAAAAATTAAATTTTTTGACTTCAAATGATTATTGCATAAGAAAATATTATTTGTGTATAAAAATCATGAAAATATTTAAAAAATTAAAATCAAAAATTGAATCACTAGCTCAGTACAGAGCATATCTAGAATTTTATCTACTTTTAATGAATAAATAAATTCAACTCGTAATTTTATGCATAAAAATCAAAAAAAAATTTTAAGATTAATGAATACTTCAACTTTGAAAAACTTTGCTTAGGTTTTAATTTTGAATAACAAATAGTCACAAGAGTCTTGCAAGCAACGGAACTAGCTTAAACGAAATTTATATTAATTTAGACAAAAAAATATTTGAAAGGATAAAAATAAAATTTTCTTCTTTATGTGAGCTTTTAAATAAAAATGATGAATAATTCATATAAATTTTTTTCAATGTAACATTTCAATTCTAATGCGAAAGGTTTTTTCCTCGATTTGAAATAATCGAACATATTCATGAAAAGAACTGATTTCATTCATTCAAATTCAACGCTTTCATAACTTTATAAATGAAACACTTTTCAGCGAGATCTTGAAAATATGAAAATTTATATAAACAATATGAAAATGCACTAAATTAATTGAGAAATTTTCAAATATAAGTTTTTAAAAATGGACTCGTATTTAAAAGTTAACAAAAGCAATTTTTAAAAATAAAATTTTTAATAAAGTTTGCTTCATTTTTGTATCTTAAAAATATTTTTGCTCAAATCAAAATTCATTCGCAAATTCGAAATAGCCATTCGGAAAAGTTATAAAACATTGTGAAAAATGCTGCGAAACTTGTATTCACAAATTGTATCTTTGTCTAAAATTAAATCCGCAAACGCATTAAGCTCGGTGACTACATTTTATTTTATTTTATTTATTTACACTTATCTATTGCGTACAAAGCGATTACACTGGCTGTGGAAAAGTATAAAACACAAAAAAGATGCATTTTACTAAAGCAAACAACCAAAGTGAAAAATTTTCTTATTCGCATTAACAGTGTGAAAGAAACAATATGAGTTTCGATAGAATGTATCTCATCTCGAAATGAAAATTGCGTTTACAATTAAAAAGAAGAGATTGCTTTTAACTGAAAGCTATGAAAAGTAATCTTGCCAAGAATTTATATGAGCATTAGGCCGGTTTCTAAAAAATTGAAGCTTTTAACACCATTTTCTTTGAAGAAAGTCGAAATATGAATAAACTTTTAAAAATTTTGAATTTTTACTTTAAAAGATTTTTTATTGCTCATATTAAAAATTGTTTTCCTTTTTATTTAACTTTAAAGCAACCATTAAATTGTGTGAATGAATATCTACCGAAATTTCTGGGTTTTACGACTTTTTGTGACTATAAGGACGACCAAGACTATGATTTTCAGCTTGAACCTGAGTATAAGACTTATTTAAAAATGTTTTTAGACAAAAAATTTTATCAGTAAGTCCATCCACTTTATAAAGTTAAAAATCTGAATCAGTTTATCATTTTCTATTACGCCATCATGCCGCGTGAAAATCTCTTCAACGCGCAAAGAAACAAATTGAATTGGAAAATTTGAACAAAAGAAACAATATCATCAATTCTATGAAAACTTTTGAATGACACAACATTTCGTAATGATATCATAGGAGTGTTTTATTAATGACAGCTTGTCTCTTGACCTGAGAATCACATCAAGAGGTTATGGTATCAATAGGTACAATTGAAAATTTCAAATAGTATTTAAACAAATTCTGGTCAAAAAAAGAATTTTTGAATATTTTATTTGAAATCTTATTAAATTTAAGAATAGAGTGAATTGATTAACTTAATTGATTATATAATCATACATTTGAAATCATTAGCATTTTATTAAAAAAGAAAGCAATGAATGAAAGAAAGAAGCTATCAAAGTATGTTAATTTTCTCAATTAAGAATAACAATGCTTACTTAACAAGATTATTATTCTTGAATCTTAATGAGAAATTTTGATGATATTCGGTGAAAACGCTTTGATTGAATGCAATTCAATAAACCATTGAATATAAAACGTAAAAATTATGCAAAAAGCTCATCGTTATTTGCCTTCTACAATAAACATGCTGCATCACAAAAGCCGATTCTAAATTTTTAAATACTCCTCGAGAAAGTCAAGACTAATTTTTTCCAAAAATTTAACCGATTTATGAATAAATTTTATCGCTTTGCTCGTGATTTGTATAAATAGCACATACTTTTGTTTCAAAGCAAAGTAAATAATGTTCTTGCTAAGTTTGAGTTTTTTATTTTTAAATTCAGAATTAAATCTTAGCAAAAAGATTAAACAATGTGTGTGTGTTTAAAAAAGTTAAATTAGAGAAAAGTTCGAACTACCTAAAATCATTTTGAGTGCAAGCAAAAAGTTTACACTTTGACACAAGTTTGTTTTTTAAAATAAGTTAGAATCACTAAAATCTCAAAATCAAAAACTTTTAAAGCTTTAAAAACATTTTCTCACTTTAAAATGATAAAGAAAACTTTAAATGTTCTTTGCACAAGATAAAGCAATTTGGTTTAATTTCTTTTGTATCTTAAAGAAAAGATTTTATTCAAAAAAGAGTCCTCTATTAAATTATAAACATAATTTCAACATAAATTTTACATTACAAAGAAAGAAATGATGAAAAAGTGAGCGCATTCAGTGTTCGCAGTAAAGTATTAAAATTTTTTAAATCATAAAAGAATAATACAAAAATAAATTATTCAAACATTTATTTATAGATTCAGTAATGTAGAAAAAAATTTTTAAAACTTTTTTCACGCGCAGAATTACAAATGCCTCATATAAGAGAAAAAAGAATTCAATAAAACATTTTGAAGATGAAAAATTTATTTGTCTTTTGATGGTTATATTAATTATTAAATATAAAAGTTGTCCTAATTCTCAACTTTTGTGCCTTTTAAAAATGAACAATTAATAATACGCGAGCGTGTTTACTTTCAACTAATCGAAGAAATTGAAATATGATAATTTCGCTTAAACCGCAGATTTTTTTATTTCCATGTTTTATACTTTTTTGATCATATGAAAACTAAGAATATATATTATTATTAAATTATAATAAATTATTTAACTAAATTCAAATAAACTTTTTCAAATTTTTTTGACAAAGAATAAATAACAATAATTAAGATTGCAATTAAGATGACTGTAGGGTAAAGATTTACGACTCTGTTTTTCTCAATTAGAATTCTTTTAAGTCGTAAAATTTACTGTTGTCAAACGTCGCGTTACTCCCACTAATGGGAACTGGTTTTGAAAGTATATAGGTCCATTTTTCTCAAGTGCGACAACCTTTTGCCTTTTGATATTCCTGGGAAGTAGCTGAGAATAAACACTGCGTTTTAGTTTAACCTTCACCTTGAAACTGCTCAAAATATTTCACTACAATAACACTTTGCAATTTTGACTGCTTTGTGTAAAGTGACTTCAACTGGAACAAACTCATTTATGTTGAGTGAGAAAAATGTTTAAAAGCCGAAAAGAGAACGATTTTTTTTGGCTGAAAAGGCATTTGCATTCTGAATGCAGTCTGCTGCTAGAAGTTTATAAGTGATCACTTAAAAAGTTTTTTTTCATTTGCCCACAACCTCGAATTCTAATCTGCTTATTATTAGCTTTCGAGTCAGGAAAACATTAATGATCTCCACTTATTTTTCTCTTGTTTCAAGTTATCTTTGCAACACAATCTTCCGTTAACTATAAAATGAGTGTGAATAGAATGATTGTGTGTTTATAATGATTGTGTTCTAAATTCTTGTTTTTGTTAGAGATTTTTTTCTAAATCTCGGTTTTAAAATCGTTCAAGTTTGTAAAAATTGTCTGTTGAAACTCTATTCTTAGCTTAAATCACAAAATCGGAAAAAAATCAAGAATGACAATTGAATTATTTAAATTCAATTGAATTTTTTCTGTTTTAATCGCCTTTTTAATGAAGATATGGTCTATTTACAATTCAATTCATTAGCAAGTTTTGAACACGCGTTTATTGAAACGCATTCACTTTCAATTTGTGTGTGAGATTTAAGATTCAAAAGACAAGTGAACTGAGATATGCCTAGTACTACTAGTTTCTATGACTGCTGTATGCGCAGATAACAGTTTCGGTGCTTACTAACTGAAAATTCAGAGTGATTTTTAAGCATAGAGCTGAAATGAATTCATCGAATTTGAAAATAAGAAAAAATTCATTATGGGCCATTCATATTCATATTTGGTCATTTTAATAAATTATGATTGACTAAATTTCATCTTTTTGATTGTATTCACAAGTTAAAAGTATTAAAGTTACATAAATGTTATACCTTTGCTGATCAAAACTTGAATACACGAGATATAAGAGAAAACATACATTTAGCAACAAATATGAGCGAATGAAATATTAAAAATCGTTAAAGCAACACCATTTTGTAAAAAAACATTAATCTGGATTTTAAAATGAAAATTTGATACACTAGTTATTAAAATCCAAAGTTGAAGAATTTGATCAAAGGCATGCAGATATGGCGATATGCCGCAAACACATTAAGCTCGGTAATTGCATTTTACTTTCTGAAAAACTCATCTTTTGTACACGATTTGATAAGATTGTCTAATGTTTGAGCAAAGCAAATAATGATTGGTGCCTTTTACCTAAGCAAACAATCAAAGTAAAAAATTACCTTACTCACATTAACATTGTGAAAGCAACATGAGTTTCGATAGAATTAAGTTATCGCAGTATGAAAATTGCATTTAAGTTTAAAAAAGAAGAGGCTTCGTAAAATGAAAACGCTGCAAAAGAATAATGCTAAGAATTTGTAAAGCCATTATGCCTGTTTTCTTATTTATTGAAACTTTTGATCAAAATTCTTCTCTATTAATGCAATGTTGACTTAATAACTTTGTGAATTTTTAATTATCTTTTTGAAAACACAAGCGATAAATTTAATTTTTCAAACACTCCTAATACATTTTCAATTGATTGAATAGATCAAAATTTGACAATAATCTTTAAAATAATAAATTCAAATTGTTTCATGAATTTACTTTGTATTAATTTTTACATTTGTTAAAAACACATGAAAATCTTAAAATTTTGAAAAGTTTTTTCATATACTACGAAGTTATTTACAATTGTGAAATATTTTTTCGCTCGTAAACTATCAATTATGTTTAAATCTAGATAAACTTTTTTTTTATTTAACATGAAATCACCCTTAGAGATAAGAATTTTATAAAATTTTTTCTTTTCAAAAATACTTATTATTTAATTTCAATTGCTGTAATTTGTTGCTAGGAAATACAGAGAGAGCTGGACAATGTTTTACTGAGAAATTGTATACATACGAAAGTTTATGAATTTCAGTATTTACAACGAAAATTAAAAATTAACTTTTAACATTTTGATAAAACAATTGTGGCTAATAAAGTTATTTTGGCAAATGTTTATATTCAATATTCATATTTTGCTAGGAAAATAATTTAATTCCTCGATTATTCGTTTAAAAAATGATTTTGAAAAGTGTTTGAAATTTTTTTTCTAGGTGAAGTTGATTGTATTTTTGATATTTAAATATCCTGAGTAAGCTCGACAAACGTAAAAACTGAAGAAAGCATGACATTCAATCTAATAGCTAAATTCAAAAATATCAAAAATGATTATTAAAGAAGGACATATCTTGATCAAAATCATTAAAAGTGTTTTCTAGAAATTTTTTTTGAATAAGTTTACAATAAAAAAGCGACTTGAACTGATTAAGAACATAAAAAGCCGCGTACAAAAAACATCCTTTCACGAAAAATATTTCCTTTGTTCACGTCCGTTCACGTTCGTTTGTTCACTAGTAAAAAAGTGAGTACAAAGGAAGAAGCGTTTTCAAATGGGGGAAAAACAGCAGAAAGTCGAAAAAATAAAAATGAAAAATGTCGTCTTT
>NCKU01004583.1:0-11973 GCA_003675995.1 Dinothrombium tinctorium
ATTTGTATCTGTCATATGACAAACTTTTGAAAGAAAAGCTCTGGAACCATTCGAATGGTTTCCTTGTAAGCACTGAATGCTTATAATTCATCGTTAAATGAATTAGAAGCGACGAAAACTTATTTTGTTGTGTTTTGTTTGATTTCAAGTTTATATTATTATAAGTTACACCTTGGAAAATTTCAAATTCGCGTTTCATTTCTCTTTCATTTCAGTCGTTTTTGACAACAAATCCTAAAGTATACGAAATGGACTGCGATTTATTATGCTGATTGGATTCAAATCGTCTCAATTTTGAGCTTTGCACCGCTCGCTTCGTTTTTAAGAGACTTAAAACACTTTGCAAACAACAAATGAAGCAGTGCTGGTATCCATTGGTAAGCAACAAGTTATTTCGTGAAGTTTCTACGGCGAACTTGTACATGTCACATTTTCGCGTACTACGATCATTCGTTCAGAAGATGCTGATTGTTTGCTCAATCAAACATTACCTATGATCCCAAAACTGGACACACTTTGCATTTATGATGTGGATGGCTTTAGCAAACAAGCTTACAATTGATCGTTGACCATGTGCCGAATTCAAGACACTTTTAATTTTTAATACTTCGACAGACTGCGACGCAAACCGAGCGCGAGTTTTTGTTTGTGTAGAATTGAGTGATGAAGACGGATATTTTCGATCGATTAATAATGAGTAGAGAAAAGTTTTGTCGCGGTTTATCCCGCTGATCCTCACCTGATTCGTCCAGATTCATCCATATCCATTTGATGATGCTACATATAAATACTAAACCGATTTATTCTCAATTCATTGCGATTAGTACTATTACGATTTCTGTTATTATTTGTATAATTCACTCGTATTTTTCCGTGTAAATAGTTTAGTGTGTTGAATGTAAATTAGTGGGTGTGTTTGTTAATAAAGACTAATTATCAGTGAATGCATGTTTCTGATCTTGGCACTGATTTTCCTTCACAAAAAACCTGAGCAACAAGTTTCATATATCTCTCTGCTCGCGACACTCGATTATTCAATTATTTTCAAATTCTCAAAAATTTCATAATCGAATTTTCTTAATTTAAATTCCTAATTTGAATTGACATCAAATTTTTACAGAGCGCAGTTGTGCAATCATATAAAAAGCAATAGTTTTTTGACACTAGCATTTGAAAGCAACAAAATTTAAAGAACAGATCAAAAAATATGAAAATATCATCATTTTAACGACAGAAATGAAAACCGAAAAAGCAGATATGTTGAGAATGAGAATAATGTGCCTAAAATAATTGAATATCACTGGAATCACATCATCTTCGGTTTGTTGTTCCTTTCTAAAGTATCGATTTTCGCATTGTTGATCTTTTCGAAAGAGATAAAGTGCGGTATGAAGAGAGGGAAAATAGACTTTTTCACTTGAAATCGAGGTAGCGAATTTTACTTACTTTCACTTATGATAAATAAGTAAAAACATATTTCAATTTTTAAGTAAGGCCCTAATTTACGAGCAAGCAGTAATCGATTTTCAAAAAATAATATTATGTCTCTTTTTTGTGAGGACGATTTTAACAAAGTTCGCCACTGTTAATCATGATGAAAATTTTTCTATTGATTAAGCAAGAATAATGTTAAATAGTAGTTAGGAACAAGCAAGTTTTAAGTCAGTCAAGAGTCAAGAATAGAACTAACGGAAATTCATCATCTAAATCTACTTCATTCTCGAAATTTCGATAATTCTTTAAATGCGGAAACAAGAAAAATAAAAGTCTTTTTATGGCTCGAACCTTTCTGAACACTTCTTACAAGGAAACTCTAGTAATGGTTTTTTAAACTTTAAACTTTTAAACTTTATTATAACAAATTTAAGACTTAAAATCCGTATTAAAATTAATTTCATTTTGTGATTAAAGAATTTAGTTATGTTGCGACATGTACACAAGGAATTGCTTAGATCTCATTTCAGTTCTGTAAAACAAAGGTTACGAGTACGTCTTTTGGTTTGAATCTTTCATCGAAACATTTTAACCACATCTTTTCATATCTTCTCTTCGCCTGCTCTTTTGAACCTTTTTTCTTTAATTCCCTGAGATTCTCACTTGAATAGCATATGCGGTTAAGGTTCATATTTATTTAGATTTACTTTAATGACGCAATATGACGAAAAGAGTAATTAGAACAAAAAATTAACAACGATTCGAAAATTTTCATAAATATTTGAAATCTTCAATCTAAAATTTTACTCAATCTTAAAAGTTTTTCAAATGAAAGCATAAAACTGATTTTTCGACAAATTTTTTGTCCAACTTTTGAGAAAGCAAGATGGGTAAGTATTGAGTGAAGAGAGAAATTGATATTGTAAAGCACATTGTTTATAAATAAATCTCCACTGTAATGCATTCAATTTCAACATAACTCTTGTGCTCTAAAAGTTTAAAACTTTTAGAAATTTATATAAAAGAAAGATAAAAACAGAGAGAACTTTTAAAAATTGAATAATTAATCGAAAAATTTTGAAAATTTAATTACAAAACAAATATTAAAAACATGCAGTTAAACACTAGAAGCGGCTGAACCGAAATAAACTTTCTTGTACAAATAGTAGCCACCACCAACGATTCCACCGATTACAGCGAAGATTAGCAGAATCATAAAAAAAGACATTCCTCCTTCGTTATCGCTAGCTATTTGAAAACGAATTATTGTTACATCATTGCTACATCCTCGTTTTATTCTATTCAAATTCATCGCACTCAAAAGCATTCTCTGAAAAGAACTCTTGCTGATTTCGACCAAATTTTCATCTGCGAATTGCCAACAAGTATTTTTCTGAATAGATATTGCTTACTTAGATCGATCACAAACAAAAATGTTTAAAAAACCTCGCAAAAGCTGACAATGTTATTAAATCTGTGGCATTTAATCTCTGGCTTGAAAATTTTCGACAAACTTGGTTTGAATGCGAATTGTTTGCTATCTATGGTTTTGTTTTTGAAATGAATCGATTCGAAACCTTTTTCACCGAGCAGAATCAGGTCTCTTTCGCACCTTTTGTAAAATACGAAATCGACTTGTTTAACTTGAGCCAATCGAGCCAACGTTCTTCCAATTGATACGCTTTTATATTCGGTTTTTCTTTCTGCGTATGCAGAGCATAAAACAAAAGCCATCAACATAAGCGATATTATTAATTGAAAATGCATTTTCAAATGTTTAGAATCTGATCGAAATCAATTCGAAACTTTTTGTTGAACGTGTTTTAACAAATTTGTCAAATTTTGATACAACAATGAACGCGAATGTGTTAATGGTTATTATGAGCGCGAGCTTCAATTGAAAATAATTTGTGTGAGTTTAATTCTTTTATCACAAATGCTTCTGATAAAAGCACTAATCAATTAGTCAAAACAGAATCAAAACTAAAATCTTAAAAAAGCAAAACAAATTCAATAGAAAATAATTTGAGTCGAAAATGATATTCTTTGTGAGCTTTCTAGGTAGAAATTTTGTAAAAATTGAATTTTCTTTGAAATTTTGCATGGACAGAGCAAATCTTCATCAAAATCGAATTTAGTTAGGATTGCAAATAAATTTTTTCTGTATTTACTATTATGTTCCTCAATTTTATTGTTTTATTTTTTTTAAATAAAAATAAGCGATGAGAAATTATAATTTGTCAAACCATTTGTGTTGATTCACTGCGATCGTAAATGAAAGCGTCAATTACTTTATGAAATTTTTTCGGTGGACTCAATAGTAAATTGGTGTAAAAGTACGCAACCGGAAGAAAAATGTCATTCAAATCGATTTCGTTCACTCGTCCTTTTATAAATTTGCACGTTTTGAAAAATGCGCTCTGAAAAATAATTTTTTAAAAGTTTTTACAAACGAATTTTGTCAGTAGTTACCATAGGTAAAAGTAGACCTAAAAACATTGACGCAGCAATTGTGATTACCAGAAACACTTGTCTCTTCCATATGTTCATTGAATTTTCTGTTCTTGGAGTAAGCATTTTGATCAAGATAACACCAAAACCGAAATTAAATTGAAGTACAATGAGCGCTATGAAACTGTATCGAACTCTTCTCGAAGTCATTCGAATCTGAAAAAATTCGGAATTGCAAATGATATGAATTCAAAGGCGATAGTCAACTCACTTGAGAAGTGCAAAGCACTCCGATGAAGATAGAAAGAAGAGTGGCCATTGCGCTGAGCACAAGAAAGAACATTGTGTTGAGTAACTGAGAAAACACAGCGGCAGTCAACGCTTGTGGAATGATAAACATTGCAAACAGCGTATAATTCAATGGCGCTTGTTTACGAAACGACTCGAATTTGTAAAGCAATACAATCGACGGAAAGAAACCAACTAAGAGCGCAATTGATATGATCGCGATGCCCCAATCAGCATTCAAAATCGCAGTTCGCACATCGCGCAAATACGACAATATTGTTATGATCGTCATTAAACCGTAGTGAAATGTGTGCAATAGAAATACGTTCAGAATATACTCATTTTCAATCATTTTAACGCTTTTTGATTTTTGCTCGGGCAATTTAGTAAATCGCTTTTGATGCGAATGTTGATGTTTAAACTTATTTAAATCTAATGATGATGAGTGTTCAATTTCATCGTTGTCTACTGAAGAGTATTTTGTCGCAGCATTCTCGTTGCTTCGTTCGGATCGAGATTGACTTTGTTCGTTTTCAACATCGATGTCACTTTTATTATTCAATTCGCTAAAATTTGATTCTCTCTTCGAATAAGTTTTATGAACTTTTCTTAAATTTCTTTTAAGTTTTTCATCTTCATTGTTTGCACTCGAAATATTTTCCATATTTTACACTTTTGATTCGATCTTCATTTATTTCATTGCGAAAGTATTTACTGAAATTCGTAAGGCCTCAGCTTTATTTTTTTTAAAAAATTTGTTATAAAAATTATATTCGAATTGCAGTGTTCGAAATGGCTTAACACTTGAAAGGATCGACATGATTACGAACAGAAACATGATTGTTGCGTTGAATATTAAATGTTTTTTATTAAGTGAAAAAAAAGTTTAAGTGTGTGATTGCAAACGAGATAATTTAGCTACAATGGTTGGCAAAATATTTGTACAACTTTAAAGGATAACTCCTGCCATTTTTGGCCGTTCAATCTCGTTGAAGAAGTACAGTCGTGGACTAAAAAACAAGTTTAATTAGTTTATGGAACCCCTTTCGCCATCTATTATTTAAAGTTGGAATTCACAATATTGACTGACTGGATCCCGTGTTGACACCTAGTGTATTAAATTTAACACGAAGTTAAACAGTACCCATCAAT
The DNA here is from genome assembly GCA_003675995.1 of Dinothrombium tinctorium. Taxonomy (NCBI): domain Eukaryota; kingdom Metazoa; phylum Arthropoda; class Arachnida; order Trombidiformes; family Trombidiidae; genus Dinothrombium; species Dinothrombium tinctorium. The sequence goes on from NCKU01004583.1 coordinate 5,326, forward strand.
GCCAATAGATGTCAGCACGGGATTAATAAGTCGATAATATGAGTTCAAACTTTCAATAATAGATGGCGAAAGGGGTTCCATAAACTTATTAAACTCGTTTTTAGTCCACGACTGTACTTTCTTAATGAGTTCGATCGACAAAAAATGGCAGCAGCTATTCTTTAAAGTTGTACAAATACTTTGGTAACCATTGTAGCTAAATTATCGCGTTTGCACTCATACTTACTTATCACTAGAACTTTAAATTAATTTTATTAAGTGATAACTTATCACTGATAAGTTATTATTTAATACTAAAAAAACTATTCAACGCAACAATCATGTTTTTGTTCGTAATCGATCTTTTCAAGTGTTAAGCCGTTACAAACACTGCAATTCGAATTCATTGTTTTCTATTGCTATCACAACCACGAGAATCTCATTGTTGTATGTTGAATCTATGAATTTTTACAGCAATCGGAAAATTTCGGGTCCCAAAATTATTGTTGCTTTGAAAATCACATGGTCTAATTCGGTTAAGTGACTACAATTGAATGAATTTATAGTGAAAGAGCCTATTCAAAAATGCATATATTACAAAATCGCTTTCGGAATAAATTCATTCAATTGTTTAATTATGCTGTTATCTCAAATATCGCAAAGAACAAAATTATCAAATTTGAAAAGTTTTAAATGTTAAAAGTGTCGAAAAGCGATTCAGTTAATCGTTTACTATAACACGTTTTAAATCATTGACTAACTGGTCGAGATTATTAAACCGAAAGCGTACTCACGTTTGCTTTCAATAGTATTATTTGCTTACATTTCGCTTAATTTTACTAATTTCTTCAATTTTCAGTCGTTATTTCAAATATTTCAAGAGTTGCAAGATATAATTCAACTCGATGTTCATTTTATATTTCTTACTCAAAAAAATGAATTTATTTAAAATATCACAGAATTAGCTTTGAATTTAATTTTAATAATTTTTGTTTCTAGTTTAAATCCAAGAAAATTTATGCATAAATCGTTCGCCACGCGTTCGATGTTTGTTGAACCAATCGCGGTCGGAGTGATCGTAGTAAGAGATCAATTCTTGGATGAGCGCTGAAGATGTTTTTATTTGTTTTCTCTTCTTCATCGAAATATAAATCAACTTTTAAGTGATCATCGAAAAATTGCAAAAGTTGATTTAGCGCATTTGCGAAATGTTTATTCCGTAAGAATCCGATTCGAACAGTTCGCAAAGAGAGTAAGTTCGACAAACAAGGTAAGAAACTCAATTCATTGTGTAGCTGTGGGCTAGAAGCCCAAGTTAATTTCGTTTAAAGTAATTAAATTGATAAATAATCTCAAAATATCGCCATGTTTTCATATTTCGTAACTGTCGAAGGTAATATTTAGACGCTGAATAGAGGGGACATGAGCAATGAAAATTTCTAATTTCTAGATGAACATCATTCGCGCTCGAATTGTTAGTGTTCTAACGTTGGAAAACATCGAAATGGTAAAATTGTAGTTTTGCCAGAAAAATTCATCCGTGACTAAACTCAGATCATTTAAGCTGTTTGCGCACTGTAAACTGTCAAAATCGGCGTTTGTTAAATCTTTTAAATAACTTAGTGAGAGAAAATTCAATTTGCTAAAATTTCTGAAATGAGGGAAGAAGAAGTAATTGTCGTAAGAATAATTGATTATGTTAAAATGGAAATTCTCGATGCTCTTATTCAGTCTATTGAAAGAAAGTTCTAATTCTGATAAAATTTGATGAATTCTGATGCTTATTTCGAAGCTATTTAAATTGATTTTAATGTGAATATAGGACAATCTAAGGGGTACAGGGGTGCAAAAATTGCCGAAAATCACGTTTTTGAACAAGAGAATTTCATAAAATAATTTAAATTAATTAATATTTTTAAATATTTAGTAATTAAAATAATCGTCTTTTACAAATGAAAAACTTGTATTGAAGATTTTATTGAATTTTTTATTTTAATGTCTAATTATTGAAACTCGCCTTAATATAGTGTAATGCTGTCTTGTTATTTTTATTAATATTTCACTGGGTAAAACTCCAGTATACCAGCCAAGGTATAAGCGGGGCACCCACCCATATGAAAATATATATTCTGAACATACTCAATGAGTAAAGTCCGACGGTGACCTTAATCTTGACCTTTGACCTCAAAACCGGAAGTTACATGGCCTAGAACGGCCTCAAAACGCCATGAACCGATTCAAAAATGATTTAGATCAGTTCTGTAAACAAAACTAGATCCAATTATAAATACATGGAATGTGATCGTACATTAATTTAAACCTTTCAACTTCAATTTATTTGTAAGGAATTCAAATTAGCAAAGCTATTCTTACAATGGGTCCTTAAAACAATATTTAAAACAATTGTTAAATAAACAAGTCTTTGTTTTGTTTAAAATTTTTTCTATTATATCAATTTATCTATTCAATTCATCTAAATTGAATTGAAACCTTTGAACTGTAGTTAAATCAACTCATTTTTACTTCTGTTCATATAAAAATTTGCTAAAATGTGTCCATTTTTGTTCATTCGTCAAAATTTTCGGCAGATTTGCTTTCATTCGTTTTCATATTTTCTCAGCATTTTGAGTGTGAATATCTGGGTTGTGGGGATCGACAAAATTCTGCGAACGATTAATTGAAACGTGAGTGTATCTATGCAACTGTATTGGAATAAGATTATACACGCGTCACATGTCTGAAATGATATGTGTTCCCTGCTCTATATTTTCCTCAATTAATTGGAGTAATGTCGCTGCATCTCTTTTAACCACTTGAACTAAAAAGCATTCCCTAGTCTTTCAACATACCTCCAAATACTTAAAAAGGTTTTGATCGCAATACCCTTCCTAAGTCATATTTTCTAGCCCTTATATGCGACTCATCTATTTCTACAGCTAGCTTAGGCACACCTATCTTTCCTTGGCTATCATTCGCCAAAACCACTTTATAACATTCCCTAATAAAAGATGCCCAATCTACCATTGTTGTCTCACTACCTATATCTGCCTCTTGCATAATTTGTTTCTGTGTCATTTTATTGATCATACTATAATAAAGTATAGTCAATATCTGCCATATTTCTAATTTAGTTCCCTCAAAAAATGTTCTCTACCTATAAGAAAATCGTAAATAACAATCACGATCGCTACAGGTCCATTTCTTCCCTTTACCAGTACCTTTTAATGACTTTGCCTTACCACAAACTGGACCATCCTTTCCAGGGCAGGTGCCTGAATCAGAATCGATCAGTATGAGGTACTTGGCAAACCTTACCGCCTTGTCCTTACCGATATATTTGTTGAGCTCTCGAGTGTTGAATTTTTTCCAATCCAACGTGTCAAATTTAGCCTGCTTGGCCGTTTTTTAGATGCGTTCGCCGGCTTCTTCCCATTTGAAAACTATAATTTAAAAAATATTAATATTTCTTTCAACGTTGTTTAGTGGTTATTGGTTCTTTCTGTTTCAATCGGAATTTTGCATCAGTCATCGAAAAATGAAGCAAAACCCTTTGTCAACAGAAAAACCAATATCCGACCTTAGCTATTGGAAAATAGAGAGCGCTGATAATGCGATTTACCTCTCTAAACGCAAAAATGCAAATGTGAGGTGGAAATTTTTTTCCTTTAAAACTTGCTTTCAACTTGCTTAAGACTAAAGGCCTTTTAACACGAATATAAGGTTATTTTGCGTTTAGTAGTTATCTAAGACCACTTTAGAACTTTTTAGAACTTTGAAAATTTTTTCAAAAATTTTCAGTTTTTGAAAAAATTTCGCAAATTTTTCAAATTTTTGTAAAATAATTTGATCTAGTTTTGTTTATAAAACTGATCTAAACCATATTTGAATCGATTCATAGCGTTTTAAGGCCGTTCTAGGCAATTTTCTGTAACTTTCGGTTTTGAGGTCAAAGGTCAAGGTTACCAATAAACTCTACTCATTGAGTAGGTTCAGAATATATATATCATATGGGTAAGTACCCTGCTTATACCTTGGCCGGTATACTAGAGTTCTTAATCTTTTAAAAATGAAGCAAGTATGGAATTAACTTTCATATGTCGATGGCAATGAAAAACGTTAAATGTAAAAAAATAATTAAAATTCCCATGAAAATATAAAAATTGCTAAAGTGTTGAAAACGATGATCCAAAATACTGATGTTCCAATTCCTGCGATGACTTCCAAATTAGTTAATCCAACATTGCGAACAACAATCGAACGAAACGCTTTGATAGGCATTGTCATCGGTGCAAATTTAGCGATTATGTTTAAAGGTGTCGACATTGCTTCGATGGGCCAAAACACACCACTTAAAATTAACATCGGATAAAAAGCGGCAACAGATGTAAGAATTGCTTCGCGTTCATTTTCATATATCGAAGAGATGAAAAAACCTGAAAAACAAATCAGTGTCAGAAAGAAAAGCAAATTTGAAATTACCAAAAGACATTGCGACCAATCCATGAAGTAAAGTAATTGGAATAATCAAATGTAATTTGCTAACGTGTGAAAAGCGGGTAACAATTAACGAAGTCACCAAAAGTGTGGTTATCTGAATTGAAAGCGATACGAACTGTACAATCGTATGAGCCACAATGACTTGATACACTTTTACACCGGCTACTTTGATTCGATGATATGAGCCCTCTTGTTTCTCTGTGACCAAGGTAAGCACTGTTAAAGTCACCGAAAGCATATAAATGATCGCCATTATAATGCCAGGCGTAATAAACTCGCGAAACGTCATGTCGACTGCACCATAAATCGCTTGTTCCACTTTCAACATCGGATCTAATCGATGTTTACTCTTCTTCTGAATGTACTTTTCAGTAGCTGCTCGAAGTTGTTTATTTACTGATAATTGTCCGATGATCGATGACATGTCATAGTAGTAATCGATTGTGCTATTAAGGTAGATATCATCATCCGAGTAGTTGCTCAAATTTTGAAATCTTAAAATGGCATTTTGTGAAAATGTTGGGTTGAAAATCAACGCTCCTAGACTTTTGCCGTCATCAACACTAGCTATTGCCTCTTCTTTTGAAGAATAATTTGTCTATATCATTAACAAGTAAGCGATACATTTAGATTTGGAATTGCTAATAATTACCAAAGTTAACTTTTCTGCGGGTAAAAAACTGAGAAAAGTTTGCGATTCTAGTTTTCGAGTCTCATTCGTGAGTATTTCTTGTTCCGGATTATAAACAGCAATGTTCAATGAATCTTGCTGATCTCCGATACAAATTCCAAACACAATCATTATGATTATTGGAGTCAATGTTTGAAAAAATAAGATTCTATTTGAAAATCATCGTTAGCAAATGCAATGTTTAAGACAATTTGCGATTTTTACACAAGATTTCGTTTCAAGCGAATGAAACCTTTTTCGATGATCGCATTGATTTTAACGAAAGTGGGAATCTTTTTGTTTTTTAGCCTTCCGCCTCTACTGTACTCAATATTTACTAGTTTAATCGGTTTATTGCTTTCAACCGGCTTTGCAGATAATTCAAGAAAAACATCTTCTAAGGTTTGCACTTTATAAAATGACATCAACTTGTGCGGTGTTTCCTCGACTAGCAACTTGCCTTCTCTCATGAAACCAACCTATTTTAAATTTCACATTTACTGGCTCAAATATTTATCACAACATACCAAATCTGCTCGAGTTGTCTCCTCTATATAATGTGTAGTCAAGATAATTGTCATGCGATGGCTTTCTGCGAGTTCTTTTAAGTGATTCCAAATGCTTTTTAACAAAGAATTAGGAAAAAACTAAACAAAACCAATTTTACTTCTCTCTCAATAAAGGATCGACTCCGACAGTTGGTTCGTCGAGAACTAAAAGAGGAGGTGTGTTTATTAAAGCTGCTGCTAAAGAAACTCGACGTTTCTGACCATCGCTGCGAGAAGTAAGCGATTGAAATTTTATCGATAAAATTAAAAACATACCTCAGATCTTTAACGAGTCTGCCGGTTGCTGGCAAATTCAAGAAGTTTATCAAAAATCGTATTTTACTAGTTATTTCCATTCTTTTCATGCCAAACAACCGACCGTAAAATTTCAAAGTTTCTCTTATTGAAAGCTCCGAGTAAAGAGAAATTTCCTTTTGAAAAGTTCAATTATTTCGCTTTATTTCAGTTTTATTAAAAAAAAAAGCTCGTACCTGAGGCATGTAACCAACGCCAGGTCCGGGAACTAAACTCTGTTTTGATCCTGGTTTTAAACCAAATACTAATACTGATCCTGAATAACTGGTGAGTTGACCAAGAATGCATCTCAATAAAGTTGTTTTTCCGCATCCGCTTGCTCCCAAAAGTCCATAAATGAAACCTTCCGGCAACACGAGATTAACGTTTTTTAGCGTCGAATGCATATGATGCTTATATCTAAAGCTAACATTCTTGAGATGCACAACAATCGGAACATTTGCTGTGTCATTTCCATGGCGTGACTCATTTTCAGCTTTTTCAAGTTTTTCGGTAATTTTAGACTTTGAAACAATTTCGCTTTCTTTCATTTGGTCAGGTTGGCCAATTTTTGAGTGTGATTTTGACTCGCCTAAATGTGAGATCGATTTCTCTTTAGACACACACTGCTTAAGAAAATATAAAAATATATTGATAAAC
>NCKU01004584.1:0-11971 GCA_003675995.1 Dinothrombium tinctorium
AATTTTTACATAAAAATGTCTAATTTATAAACATTGATTTTTTCAAAAAACTAGTAAAATGAAAAATGCAACTGACTATATTGCACTACTTTTTTTATAATCTGCCCCATTTGATCATCTTACTATTTGAGTTCTTGATGACTTCCAAAATGGATGAATTATGAGTAAAGAAATAATTTATATCATTTGTTGTGTTAGATTTCGATGCTCTCGCATGTAACAAATCAAATATTTTAAAGTTCTCGTTTGCTTCATTTTCACTATTACAAAAATTTTGAGGTTCATTTCGCGCTCTGACCACTTATTTTCGGTTTTATTCTTAATTAGATCTCACTTAACACACCATGAACTATAATTTTTAAACAAATTCCTAAGTTTTAACACGTTAAATATGTTTGTAATTTCAAATTTCTATCAACAGCGCATGTTTTCAAATGAAATTGGCCAATGCAAATTTAAAGTATTTTTCAATTAAATTATAGATTCAATTATTTTATTACGACAAATATGAAAAAAGATTTAAGTATTAATGAAGAAGCTTGCTTAGTCATAAATATATTAAAAAATTAAACTTAACTTTTTGGGTGCACCGAAAACACCAATTTAAAAAAATTCTAGATTTTTACGGGACGCATGTTACCTAAATTTTAACCTCAAAATTTCTAAATTCTCGTTTTTAGCATAAAAAATTTCACTTCACCTCTTGAAAATTTTAAAAAACAAAAACTTTTTTACTTTACCAACGAAATTCGTTAAGTCAATTTTTTTTAAATCATTTGAATTCTGGTGCCTTTTAAAATTTTAAACGACTCGATATCGATTTCTTAAAATTGCGCGAGTTATTTTCATTTTAAATTCGTTTTTCAAGATTCAACTATGCATTTTAGGGCTTAATTAAAGTCAAAATAAATAATGACTCGAGCGTTTTGCTCGCTGATCGCCTGCACATGATCGATACTTGAAATGCTTATTCGTGCAAAATTTGTCTGCATTGTGAAAGAAAAAGAATTAACGAACACACATTTTCAGCATACGCCTAAAATGCTTTTAATACGTTTTTTCGTCAAAAGCTGATTTGCCTAATGATTTCATAATCGTGTATTTCCTCTTTTGTTTCATGCGAATTATCGATTTTTGCTCGCGAGTAAAAATAGGCAAATGAGCAAAGTAAATTGGATGAATAAATTTGATTTGTTTAAAAAAAAGAAATTTTCGTTTAAAAGAAAAAATATTTTGTTTCATACTCACATTGTTCGCAATATTTGCATTTGATTTGGCACCGCGCAAAGGAAAAAGTTAATTGACCATTAGCTTATCTCGAAAAAAAACTGCAACGGATATGCTCGAGATTTACATAATGCGTCCATCGTTGATCAAGTGTTTCGCTCGTTTCTCTCTCGTTTGATTTATATCAAAAGCGAAACAACTAAAAGAAGTTAATTTATTGTCGATATTGAAGTTAAAAAGTGAGCACTAAAACGTCGAATTTTCTCGTGTATTAATCTAGGAAGTTAAGAAGAAGAAGAAAAATTTTTTTCTTCTTGATTTATTTTCAACATAAAAGTGAGAGGAAACAAAACATTGCGCGCGTTTACAGAGAATTAAGTTAAATGAGCGTACATAGATCTTTCGCTGTCATATGCTAGAAATGAAAAGGAAACTGTTCGCAAAACATAAACACAACAAAGTTGAACAATGAAAAAAGAATTATGCAATATAATCGCGAATCAGATTACATTTCGTAAAACAAAAAAAGAAAAAAACAGTTTAGCTATGGGCCATTTGTCTTGCGCCCTTCTCGTTTAGTTTGTTTTGAATTCATTGAACTCTTTTTTCAGAGATCGCTTTGTTTTGAATACTAAAAAACAGTTAAAAACCAAACTTTGCGGTTAAGAACTAAACGAATGTTTGTGAAAGTTGTTTTGAAAAAATTCAAAAGTACGCTGACCCAATTGTTTTTTTATGTTTTGCAAAAAGTTAATTTAAAATTACTTCTAAAATTAGATCCGAAACGTTCTAAAATTAATTTGAATTTTTTTTTCAAGCTCTGTTCTATTTTGAATAATTAAAGGAGAAAATTTTTTTGCTTTTTCGAAAGAGAATATCGATTTTGCTTAAAGAGAACTTAAGCAGAAAAAAAATAATTAAGAAGCAAATAATAGAATCCAGTTTCTGCTAGATTCGTTTTATTGAGCAAACAAGTTGAATTTGAGCGATGCAAAAATTAAATAAAGAATTGAACAATAAGAAGCTCCTGAATAAAACACCACAAGTTGATAATTGCATCAAGTCAGTTTGTAGGCGTTAATTTTTTTTTCCTAGAAGAAACAGTTTCATTACCATTTCAGTACCGATCTATATAATATGACCACAAGCAAGCGCGGTTTTAGTTTAGTGAGGAAAAAATTCCTTTTCTTCCATTTCGATAATTGTTTTTCATGCGGAATAAAAACAAAATTCCGCATTTTTACATCACAAAAGCAAACATTTCCGATCGAAAATGTTTTATCCATGATGACTTACGTATATAGTCTCAATAATAATCTTCAAACTGATGATTGCAATCTAGAGATTATTTGTTTCCAAAACTCTCGAGTATTCTTATAACTTTTTTAATTTATTTGTAACATGTTAAAAATGAAACCTTGCATTTAATTATTTTTTCAATTGGAAAAATTAAATTTTAAATTAAACTTTTCGCTTTCTTTTCTGATATTATTTCAAATCAAACAAAATTGTATTTCAAATTTTACACTTCAACAATTTTTATTTTCTCTCTGAATCGAGAGTAAAAGTTAAAAAACTGTTGAAATGCATTATTTGCATACATTTTCAAAATGAATGCTTCACTAAAATATCTTTCGTTGTCTAAAAAATGCTCTCGTAGTATTTTTTAAAAGCGCAAATGTATTTCCGTTTTCCGTTTTCGCTACTTTTGATGATGCAAAATGATTTTTAACTTTATTTTGCCTCTAAACAACAAAAAATCTTTTTGATTAATGAGAAATTTTTGAAAATGAATAATGAAAAAATTTTTCATTTTTTTAAATAGTATTTTGGTTGAAATTTTTTAAAATTAAAACAAGCCGCTAGAAATGATTAGCTCATCATACGTGAATGAATGTTTAAAAGCTTGAAAAAAACAAATGAAAGAAAGTTGATTTCATTGCGTTCAGCAATTTCATTGAATTTTTGCAAATTTATTTTTCTTGAAGTTTTCAAAAAGAAAAACTGCAAATCGTTTTCTTACGATTCAGAATAACAAACAAAATGTAAATAGAAGAATTAATTTGAATTACAACTTTTTTATTGATCGAATTAATACAGTAAACACAAAGTTAACAATAAAAATACAAATTGATGCAAAAAAATTCGCTATCCTCATCACTTCAAGAGATGCTCAGGAAGAAAGGTAGACAAAACAAGCAGACGAAATTATACGAAGAATTCGATCAAAGTGTTTATTCAGAGGAAATAAGAAGAAAACTTTGCTATTTGTTTTCAGCTTTCTTACAAAGACCAGCATTAATTTGCCTCTCAGATTTAACTTTAACGAATTGTTTGCTTAGCCGCTTAATTTATCTTTCAACGCCATTGTACTTAATTACAAGCGTCGACAGATGCATGTCAACAAATCTTTAGTTCGAGCTTTTCTATTTGCATTTGATATATTTAGCGTAAATTGAATGCATATTACGCACAGCGAATGTATGTATAGTACGTTGAGCGAACGAGAAAACGACAGCAGCGCATTGAATTGGCCGCTCATTTTAATGCTCGGCTAATTTTATGCTCAGAGTAAAAGCAACGTATAATTGCAGCGAACGGTTAAATTGTATATAAGCTCAGCTTTATTTGAAGCATTCTAACAGAAGAGTGCATTAATAAGCAGCAAAAGAAGCGTAGAACCGTTACGGACGTCAATTAAAACGGTTTTGAAGCGAAAAAACCGCGATGAACGCGATGCCATTCGTCGATAATAATGTAAAGCAACGAAATGCATTCATCAATTTTTTTTCGTTTCAAGATTGTTGATTGACATATCTAGAAGGATGCTATCTCAGCTCTTTTCATCTCTTTTAGCAATTGTCACCAAATTGATGTGCGCAAAAAATATCATTTCACAGTGTCTCTCTCACTTCCGTTCGCATCATTTTCAATCATTTCACTTTTTTGCAGCACGCACATCTCTTTAATAGCGAAATTCGGAAACAAATCTAACAAGCAATTGACAATACACTGAACATCGAGCGTATGAACTCACTACTGTCAGATTTACTTGATTTCATTAAAAAAAAATTTCAATTTAATTTCATTATGATGAATCTTAATTTTTCGCATAAGTCACACTGAATAAAGAAAATCTTTTCTTTCAAGTGACATCGCAAACTTCTTTCGGAAATTAATTTTCTTCTTTCGCTTGACTATCAAAATATCAAATGTTTAAAACGGAAAAAGTTAATCAATAAAGATTTTTGATCGTATATACTTTATGCGTACATAGTAAAGCATTTACTTTGATATTTGTCAAAACTTTAGACAAATTTTTTTGTTTAATTTTTTTTTAGATTAAATTTCACAAGAAATAAAAATCTCAAGCTGAGTTATATTTTCATTCTATAGGTACTACTGTGAAAAAGGTTTTACCTGGATATATAAAAAGCATATTTCATTGAGAAAAGTGGCTTTATTCTGTCCTTTGAAGTATTCGTCATTTAATTAATTTTTTTGAAAATATAATTTCACACAGCATTAGGTTATCATTGTGTAATTTGTTTCTTGCTTCTTCATCTATAAAAATGAAAGAGAAAAGAGCTTCAGTAAATCAATTTGAATGACTGCAATCTCACCTGCAGCGTTTTTCCAAAATTAATTTAATTTAATTCATTTCTACTGAAAAATTGCCTTTTTTAGTGAACACTTTGAAAGTGCACTCAACTTACATTCGTTCAAAGCTTTAGTTTACTTCAATCTTTTTTGAATGATGTGAAAAGCTCTCATTTTAATTGGTGTGCAATTTATTCGAACTTTTCTTTAATCATTATTTTGGATATTTCAGTTTAGCTGGACATAAAAGGGATAATTGTCGTGACCATAAAAAGTGGAAGTAACTTTAATTAAAATTCAGCGTCATAGTGAGAAAACTTTGATTTTAGATTTTGCGTTGCTTTACAACTTATTGATCTACGAATTTAAATCTTTTGAAGAGAACTCGTTTAGTTCATATCCACTGTGGGTTACAATCGAAATAACATGAAGATGAATATTGGCAAAATTATAAACTCGATTTTCCTTAACATATTTTAGTTCCTACTTTAGAGTAATATTTTGTTCTGATTTCATCTAGTAACAAAAAAAAAATTGAATTCACTGTTGTTACAAATTTCAAATGGAGTTTTCTAAGTTCGATAAAAAGCGGCGAATTTAATATGATGAAACGCTGGGTAAAAAAAGTTAAATGAAACGTAAACAAGGTTTTATTATTAAATTTTACCAAATAAAAAATTTTTTCATTGTAAAATTTAATAATAAAAATTTTCTTTCAAACATATAGATAAATGAAAACATGAAAAGAATGTTCTTTCTTTAATTAATTAAGAATATATCAAATTTCACTTTGTTTCTAAAATATTCGTAAAACTAAATTTAAAGTCGTAGATAAAATAGTTTTTATTAGAAAGCAAAGCAAATATTAATACTTGACATTTTTAATGGACTTCTAATATATTTCTAATTCAAAACTGAGGAAACTAATAGAAATTCGAGACAGAAAGGAAAATGAACTTGACAGTACTTGAAATTTCAATTCTCCAAACACTTTAACTTGTTCGCCGGCTTCCACATTGCAAACGAATCGTACTTTGAAACACTGTCTCGAAAACGCTCACCTCTTCCTTCGAACTCTTACCTAATTCAACATTTTTTGTTATCTATATACTCTTCGAATCAATTTCATTGAGATTGAGAAGAATTCCGAATAAGACTCTTAGACAATGTCTCACGAACAAAACTAATATTTAAGTAGCGATTTTTTGAAAACGAATTGATTTTTGAAATAAAAGGCAACTAAAATTAAAATCTAGTTTTCACTAACTAGTAAATACTTTTGACTAATTTCATGATTTTAGATATAAAAAATACATTTTGAATTTTGATGAGATATCACTCACAAATTCAAATTGTATACAGTGTTAGACAAAAATTGCTTATTTTTCTCCATTCAAAAATGTTTTATTTAAATATTAAATAGTCAAAAAATTTTGTTTTGTTATTTGTTTATTATTATCTGTATGAAGAATTGGATTTGTGAAGAGATGGACTAATAAGCAGAGTTCTGTTACCACATTGCTCACATTTTTATTGATACATACTTCTCTAAACAAAATAAAAACTTTCATTTTGTTTGCAAAGCTTTGTGCAGTGAAAAACTTTTTTTTTCCTTCTCTCTGTTGTACCTCTCTTAAACATCTTAAGTTTTTATATAAACTTTTTGAAAATTAAATTTTGATTTTATTTTAATATTTTAATAAATATTTTTAAATTCACAAAATCTCTTCCTCTTTGCATAGTTCATTACATCTTTCACTGCGCTTCCATTCTATCTGGTAGAAATAGACTACACCCACTGCCGTTTCAAACTCTATTTTCGCTATTTCACTATTTAAAAACTTATTTACATATCAACAATATTGAATAGAGAAGAAAAATAATAACTACACTGTTCTTTGATTCATTCATTTGATCAAATTTTAAATGAATAGCAGTCACTGACGAGTGATTAAGTTTCAATAATAATAGTTTTTAAAATAAGCTGTGGAAAACAGATAAAAATGAGCTTTCTTATCAAGTTTGAAATGTGTGAAACTGTATAAAGAATCAAATTTGAGATAATGAGAACTCATAAATGAGTTTTGTTTACGAGTTTGGTGACTCAATTTGGCTCACTATCAAATGATTATTGTCTGTTTTTTTTGACTGGTATTTTATTTGAAAAAAATTTTAGATTCAAGAATGATCTGCTTTCTGTAAGTTTGTAAAATGAAAATAAAGTAATAAAAAAGTGTTTACATAAAAAATTTCCAATTTTGAATTCAATTTGTTTCGAATGCATTACGCTTTGGAGCGCAATAAGACGAGCGTCCCTTGAAATGAGTACAAACAGTGCGAAAAACAAATGGAAAGAAAGGCGAAAGAAAAGTAAGTTTTTCGTTCTTTCGTCGAAAGAAAGTAAAGCGAACACTCGTTTGATTGCAGACTTCCGCTGCCTTCTGTAATCGCCTCTTTAAGTGGCATTTCGGACAAAGAGAAGCGCGAAAGCGAAAAGCCTGACGAGCAGCACACAATCGACAACGAGGGCAAAGTGAGATCGTTCGCACACGTTCGCGGCCAGTGGGCTTTGCACGTGTTTTGTGATTTGAATTCAGATATTTTCGCTGAATTCGATGAAATCGTTTCGAAGTATGCTAACGTTCGAACCCTGAACGATGTTCACTTGTCGCTAATTCGCGGCTATTACACAACGAGATACCATCAAATCAATTGCTTGTCGGAAATGTTGGCGAAAACTTTAAGCAATGTGCCTCCGTTTGATGTATGTTTGAACAGCATTCAAACACTTGAAAACGAAGATAAAACTCGCATTTTTGTTTGCATTTGTGATACTTACACTTTCGCGAATTCAATGAATAAGAAATCTCTTAATCTTGCGATGCGTTACATTCAATCAGCTATCGATGAATTTGCGTCTAAAATGAATCCACACGACTATGACGGCAATAGCTTTTTGCTTCACTCGAGCTTTGCGTGGACACTGCCTCAGTTCAAGAACGAGGCTATCGCTTTAGCGAATGAACTCAACGTGAGTTTTTGGTTTATCAGTTATCTCTTTGCTGAAGTGGTTTCGAACTATTCTTTCCTTTATGACTATCACTGCTTTTGAAGTTGATTCTGAAAATTGATGCTTTCTTTTGAAAAGCCAAATGCCAAAGATTTAAATTTTCTTTTTTTTGCATTTTTCTTTTTTCTAAATCTACGTCATTCTTAATCTTTCAACTTCTTAATTTTTCAGAATTTTTTAGAGGAGCCATTAGTGATCGAAGTGAATCGAGTGAATGTCAAATGTGGCAATCGAGTTCACACGATAAAGCTTAAAATCTAGTCGCACTGTTTTCTTAAAAATTTCCAAAACAATTTTTATTGAAATAAAGCTTAATTATCACCTCATTTATAATGTGAGTTTCTTAAGTTTAAAAAAAGTGTTCGAGTGACGCTAAATTGTCATTCATAAAATCAATTTTTTCGGTTTTTCCCACGCAAAATCTGGATTGCCGAAATGTCCAAAAGAACTTGTCTGCTGATAGATCGGTCTTCTTAGTCCGAGTTCCCTTTATTTAAATAAAATAAATTTTATTTTGAGTTATGACTCGATAGAATTCTTACTTGATTATCTTTCCTGGTCGTAGATCAAAATTGTTATTTACTATTTGAAGAAGTTCCTTCGGACTTTTGCTTGATGTGCCGTATGTAAATATTGATACGGAGAGTGGTTCGGCGATTCCGATAGCGTATGATATCTGAAGATATTAGAAGAGCATTTATAATACCAATTTGTTTATCAAAAGTGCAAAGTATTTACTTGAACCAAGCAACGGCGGCACAATCCAGCATGTACCAAAGACTTCGCCACCCATCGAGCTGCATACGCCGCCGAACGGTCAACTTTGGTGGGATCTTTACCGGAAAAAGCGCCACCGCCGTGGGCTCCCCAACCTCCGTACGTGTCTACGATGATTTTTCGACCCGTCAGGCCAGCATCGCCCTAAATAACTTTTATCTTAATTTCTTTTCTTTTTAGCGCTTTACTTACCATTGGTCCTCCGATTGTAAATGGACCGCAAGGATTAATATGGTACACTGTATCATCATCAAGATATTTATTCGGTATAACTACTTTAATCACTTTCTCCATTACTTCCTTTCTCAATTCTTCCAATGTTATTTCTTCACTGTGTTGAGTCGAGACAACTATGCTTCGAATTCTAACAGGAATTGCTGCTCCATTATCGAAATAATATTCACAGGTAACCTGAGACTTTGAGTCTGGACGAGCCCACTTTAAAGTACCGTTCTTTCTTAGTTCAGCAAGTTTCATGTTGATTTTATGTGAAAGTACTACAGTCAATGGCATACATTCAGGAGTTTCATCTGTTGCATATCCAAACATAATGCCCTGATCTCCAGCACCAATATTCTCTTCATCTCGATTTACATGAACTCCAGATGCTATTTCTGGACATTGCTCCTCGATCGCCACAAGCACATTGCAAGTTCGGTAGTCAAATCCTTTTTGAAAATTTTAAAGCAGATGTAAGTTTAATTTGACAATTTTTACACGCTCACCTTTGTCACTTGCATCGTATCCAATTTTCTTAACAACATCTCTTATGAGTGTTTGATAATCAATATTTGCTGTAGAGGTAATTTCTCCAAATACTAAAACCATTCCAGTTTTCGTAATAGTTTCACAAGCGACTTTCGCATGCGGATCTACTTTCAAATGAGCGTCCAAAACGGCATCGCTGATTTGATCGCACATTTTGTCTGTTTTAAACATTCGTATCAATAAAGTAAAAATTGTGTTTGCAGATATTAAATTTTATAGACCAAAATTCTTTCTTTACTAACAACTAAACCATTAAACCAAACAAAAATTATTTAAATTTATTATAAATATACATATGCGAGATTCACATTTTTATAATAAATTTATTCAATTAACAACTAAAAATCAATTAAAAAATGCATTTAAAATCAAACTGTCTTAACTTGTCCATATCAAGGAAGAGAAAGCAGAAGTAATGTTTACTGATCAAATTTTGATAATTTTCATCTGCTCTCATGTTTTAATCGATCATTCGTTGCTTGCTGATTGTTTTACACGAAGCATAAGCGACGTGTGTCGTCAGTATTTTAATTTAAGCTTCTCGTCATTAAATAAGTGGATTGCATCAGTTCTATTCTATCAATTATTATTCAAACCAGATCAAAAGAAATGATTTGTTTTCAACCGCTTGTTTCTTATTAAGATTTTAAATTGAACTCGAATTCAGAATTAACCGTTGCTCGAATACGATTGCATAAGAGATGAGAATAATTATCATTGAATCCGCAAGCAATTACAGTATATGATAGTAGTTTTTGTTTTTAGCTAAAATTTTAATTCGCTTTGATAAAAGTTATTGTGCACACTATCGTATCCTCTTAATTGTTGCTAATTGGTTTTTTCGTTCAACTAAATAAATTCCTCGTGTTTAGAAACAAGCTTATGCTAATCAACCCGACTTAGAAATGTTAAAATGACAATATCCGAAATGAAATTTTGCTACTTTATCGCTTTTTTCAATCTATTCGAAGTTTCCTTGTTTAAACTTTTTTCCTTGTCACATTACTTTTTTCCTTTAAAACGTTTTTCGTTTTATTGTTTCCTAAAAACTCAATTCTCATTTAGCCTTTATTTCACTCACATTTACACCTGTAAACTGCGTGTTCAAAGTTAACTTAAGGCTTGAGAAAATAAAAACAAGACTTTCAAGGAAAATTAGCTCGAAACTGTCGCTTAAAATGAAGAAGATCATCAACAAATTGATTGAAAATTTATTCAACTATTTGTTCACAATTATTTGTTTCTGATTGATTAATCTTGAATTATTGCAAAATTCAATGAAGATTGTTGTTTAGACATAGTCGAACAAAATTGTTAACAGCCCATAGTAACTAAAATTTTTCATTTATTCACTTTTATCTCAAAAAGTTTAATCCCTCGACATGTTACTTTTGATGTTAGATTAAAAACTTTTTAGATCAACACTTTTTAAACATTCAAGCAATTGATGGCCACAGGTTTTTCATGCGATTCAATTTGAGAAAAGGAAAGAGCGTAAAAATTTAAATCTTATCAATAAAATTATAATTTGCTGTGAAATTTCATACGAATAAACTTTTTTCTTTCTTTCTTACGAAATTTAATTGACGTAAGCAATGCGTATTCTAAAAGTTGTTGACTTCCTTTTTAGGCATCTTTTTTATGCAAATTGGCATCTTTAGATAGAGAGGACATATATAATGACAATTATTTTCTAGTTTTTTTAATTTCTTTTTTGCTAAACTCTCTTTTAGATCACAAAATTTTGATAATTTACTTCTTAAAAACTTTTATTTCAACTTTTTTAAACTAAATTTCATCACTGTGAGAAGATGAAATTAGTGAGAACTTTTACTCGCCCTTCAACCTAATTTACGTACATCGGATCGTGTTGAATTTATCACTGATAGCTTTGAATATATCGCTGTTATTGAAAAATCGTTTTTAAAAATTCGTTAAAGGAAAAAATGTCTATTCACGTCGACTTCACATGGTTTTATCCGCATTTCGAAACTATTGAAATGCAATCATTAAAATGAATTTCCGTTTACGCTTTCTTTCAATTTCGCTTACGTTTGTTTCAGTGTTTCTTTTTTTAGTGACTTTCAATGAATTTGCTTGAAAAATGTACAGCCTTGTACGATAAGCTTTATTGACTTTTCAATCAATTTGTATGCACTAACAAAATATCGCAACCGATACGATCATATGTAATTTAAATACATTGACTATTGAACTTTGATCATCTGAATTTGAATCTTCTCTTTGTCGCTCATTTCACTATCATAGAAAAGTTTGAATACACTTTGCCGTCAAATTGAAGTTAACTTTGTCTCTTTTTTTGTTTTAGATAAGCATTTTCTCAAAGCAAATCAACGTGATCCTGAGAAACGAACATTCAATACATTCAGACATGTAGAACACAAAATTATATTTTGAACAACTCACCCGGATGACCCTCTCCGACCGATTCGGAGGTGAATAAAAACATTTCATGTTCGTGAGTACTATTGAAACCATTCACTTGTGGCTCTTCGGCAGACATTTTTT
>NCKU01004585.1:0-11970 GCA_003675995.1 Dinothrombium tinctorium
TGTATCTCGCATGTGTATTATTGTTAGATAAACTCTTTTATAAAAAATTTATTTCAAACTATGAAACACTATTAAAGCAAAACATTTTGTCCACAAATCGAGTTAAGCAAATCGCATCTCATCGAAAAATTTACAAATATTTGCCCTTGCTCAAATTGCTTGAAAGCCTCTATTGAGAATTGAATTTAATGAGAAACTGGTTAAAGCGTTCGTAAAACAATAATTGTTACGAAGCAATTATTGCTTTCATTTATCTATCTAACAGTATGAATAGAAAAGATATTTTATCACTCCATTCACAAACAAAGCAACATTGTAAACACTCTTCTACGTATTACTGTTCGCCAAAATCTACATTCAACAGCTGAAACAATGGTGAGATTTTTTGTAAACACAAATGTAAAACTTTCTTTAAATTCCTCTTCTTTTATTGGATTTCATTTATATTAAAAAATTTTATCAATTATTTCTATTTCGCGAGTTTAACTGAAAAATGTGTCAGTTTACGAAAGTTTACAAAAGTTTTGACAATTTCCTTAAAAAAACAAAAAAGAAAGAAAATACAAACTTAAAAAATTGAAATCGATCATCTTTTCCTCTCTCTCTCTCTCTCTTTCTTCTATCTCGCTATCTCAAAAAATAATAATCGAAATGCTCAGTAAAGCTTTTTTCTGCTGCAAAACTTGTGAGTTTTGCTTATCATTTGTCCTAATATTTTCGAGTGATGAAAAAAAGCTTCAACATCGAGATCACGCAATGCTTTTTAGTAAAAAAACAACTTCGATCCAAAAGAAACACCAAAAATGATTTTTTTACAAACTTTTTGATCTTCGCGTATTTAAAAACGAAAAAATTTCACATAAAATTGTGATAATTATTCAAAATTATATAGAGTTAATATTTCAAAATTAACTGATTTAATTTTGGTAATGTCTCACTCTATGATTCAAGGCATTGCGAATTAATATTTTATAAATGATCATTTATAAAGTCATAAAATGTTTAGCGAAAGAAAACATTTTACAAACATTTCGCAAGTTTAATTTTTTCTAAAACACTTCGTAAATGAGATTGAATACAGCCTTGTGGTAATAGGTTTGACAGCTTTATTTTCATACATCTCATTGTGTTTCTCTGTTTAATATTATCTTCGCAAAATTTCTTTTATTTAAATGTTTAGCTTTGAATTATTCATTTCTACTCATTCATTTCTATAGTCCATGTCATAAAATCAAAACTTTGAGAGTGTGTTATCTGTTAATTAGCTTTGGTAAAAACAGATATGAAACAAAATAAAAAAATAGTTTTGAAATGAAATGTTCTCGAATTTAATAAGCTTTGCGTCGAACGTTGTTTGTAGTTACACTTGATTTTGAGAGCGCTCACATCATGTTAACAATTAATTTATTTATAAAGAAATTTTAGTCATTCTCCTGATGATATTTTCGCAAATCGTGTTACTGATGCTGATCGAGAATCGATCGATCGCTACATTCACAGACTTTAATCATAATTTACAAGCTTGTGAAACTATTCAAGTTTCAATTATTTTCGCGAAAGAAAATTATTTTATCTCAAAGCCTTTATTTTTAGTTCAAAGATTTTGCTCTTCTGTAAACTAGAATAATTGAAATTCGCTTCTCATTTATTCTTTAGCGATGCTATCCTTATGATAAATTATCTTCAAAATTTATTAAAACTCTTTTTTAAGGCTAAAGCGAAATGAAAAATTTGAGCTACTTTACATTATTTATTTTTTTAAATTGCTTTCGTGTTTTAATGAAACGTTTCTCAACTTGCGAGCAAAATTAACAAAAACTTTTTTTGTGCTTTTTAATTGAAAGCACTGCTACGTTGAACAAAAATTTCTCATAAGTGGAGCACACTTCACAGTGAAGTGAAACTTTTTTTTTCTGCCCGTTATCATTGCCACTCTTGCTTATAAATCTAATGTCGCACAATAGAAATCAGATCGTTAGTCGTTGATATACTGAGCCATTGAAATTTAGCTAATTTATATACAGAAAGTTAGCTAGAAAAGAATCGCGAATTGATAACTTCGATTCTCAATTCTACAAGCTAATGAAACTTTCGGCTTATTAACATTGCATCAAATTTTGACACTTTTTCGAAATTACCATACAATAATAAATAAATTGAGAAGTGAAGTGATTAACTTTCAAAATGTTTATAGAAGTAAATTTAAAATTTGGCAAAATTTGAAGGGTAATTAAATATTAATTTCAAATTACTATTCTTTTACAGTGTACACCTCGTGAATTAATTTAAAATTAGTGCATTTATATTTTATGTATTCCATTTAAAACTTGAATTTTTAATGCATAAGATCACGAATTTATGTTTCAACGAGTGCACACACTGCACTGTAAGCTAAATATTAGCAGCTTGAATTACAAATATATTAAAATATTCTATAATTAGAGCGTTTAATATTACATGAAACTCAGTTGGTCAATCCGAAAGCCAAAAGCGCATCTTTTTCATCTATCTCTTTCGCATTTTTCATTCTTCTTTCTCCTCATTTTTTGCTTTTAACAAAAACCGTAAATAACGGAACAACATTTTCGTTTCAATTTATTGACATTGTTTATTATTATCGAATTTTTTAAGTACGAAGTGGTTTTATAACATTTTACTATAGCTTACAAGCAAATTCTGATTTATTATTATTTTTAGAGCAAAACGATGATCTTATTTTGATTTTAAGATGAAAACGCGTTTTGATCCTTTAGTATCAGTGATGTTGAACGCTCTTTTTCAAAATGTAAAGCAATTCTTTATTATAATCGACAAAAATTCTAAGGATAAAATCTTTAAAAATATTTTTTTGTCAATTTTAATGGCTTTTTGTAAAATTTTAAATAGAAAATGTCCAAAAATTTTTCCATTTTATTACCACACACCACACACACATTTTGTGCATTTAAAACCACACAAAATCTGCTCTCTAAATATGAGAAAATGACGAATTCGTATGCATATTCAAACCATACTAAAGATTCTGTTAATGTTGAGAGTCGTTTCCGGTATTAATGAATAGAAAAGATTGAAAAGATTCAAAACACTTTCAATGAAAAGAAAACTGTTACTCGAACGTACACTTCTACGTCTTCTTTTGTTCAAACTTACTTTCTATTCATCATTATGCTCTTTCAGTGAAAATGCGCAAAATTGTATCGAACTTATTCCTTGTGACAATATTTACTAGCAATATCAACTTTTAACTTCTCTAACAGGAAACTTACCCCAAGGAACTTAGTATTTTTAAAGAACTTTGTGTGCATTAAGAATTACCTCATCATAGGTGCGAGTTTTGTGTGTAAAGAAATTTCTGATATTTTTATTTTTATTTCTACTGTTTTTCATGTTAAACATTTAAAAATAAAATTTTTTCAGTGTTTTAGAACAGCATTTTTATACGTCTGGCAAAAGCTGTTAAATGGTTCATTCATTTAAAACAAATCGAATAAAAATCGGTTGATATTTCAGACCGCAATCAAAAAATAAAATCTTTTTGCCATAGATTTAGTTTAAAGTTTGCACGCGAATAACTTGGCTTCACGCACAAAAATCGCATCTATGATAAGGTTATTCTTAATGCTAAAATGAAGTTCTATCTACATACAAAATTTTATTTAAATCGCAATTCGACCAAAAAAAAGTATTTTATTCGTTAGTTAAAATCAAAAATTTAAAATTGTTTTCGCATTATGATGCTAGCACAAATTCAGGAGGTAAATTAATTGATTTGTTAAATATAACAATAATTTAGTTTAGTCTAAAAGTTATTTTCTATGCAATGACGCTAAAAATAGCGAGACCAAAACTCTTGTTAAAAATTTTATTCAATTAAACGCGAAAAGTTTTCACATTATGCAGAGTCACTGCTCTTTCTTCGCAATCAACGAACTAGAGCTTAGAATTAAATTTGATCAATTTTTCTCGCAAAATCAAAACAATGAACTTGAATATTAATGATATGCGTACAATGTGGTGATAAATATTCAAAGCGCTCGGCATGATAATAAATGAATCATTAAGAAAGGGCTAAAGTTACACGCAGTCGTTCACCGTGACTTTGAAATATTTTGATAAATTCAAAACAATTAACTCTTTATTTAACGTATAACATACTTCATTTAAGGAGCTATAGAAGCTTGAATTTTCACAAAGAGGGCGCAAATAATATTTGAATGCGATTCAAATTAAAAGATTTCATAAGAGTCATTCGTCGACTTATTCAAGTAATTAAACGAATTCATTTTTCTTTAGAAGCTCGAATGAATTTACGACCTTACCAAAGTAAATGGCTTGTTTTTCTAAAATTAAGAGAATTTATGAAAGTGCAAGCACAACTACACACAATATTCATATGAAAATAAATAATAAAATAAAATAGTCGCTTGAAATAGAAATGTAATGCTGGTTTTATGGTTAAAAATTCGCTCCAGACACCAAGAGAAGTTCTAGCTCGGTCGTAAATGTTTATTTTGAACGCATTTTACGCCTTTGGTTTATCAAACGCAAACTTATTTCTGCTCTATTCTTTACTAATGTTCATTTTCAAATATATCACGTATTGCCAAGAAGAGAACAATGCATAGAAAGAAATAAAAGAAAAAAAATCTTACCCGCTTGAAAGACAATATTTTTTTCTTTCTATTCACATCCAAAATCCATATCGATGTCGTTTCGGTATATTAATATTGATAAAACATAAATAAAAAAAAATATTGACTTCGAAAAAAAAAACAATTCAGATATTGATGACGTGAATGCAAGTCTAACGAAATATGACGAGATTAACATGCTAATTAGTGTTCTACGCAGTATTTTTAACTTTTATTTAAAAAAAAGCGATGAATTAACCAATAAACGCAGCTAAAATTAAGTTTTTCATGCGGTAAACACAAGTAATAAACACGAAAGTTAAAGAGTAGGTAGAGAAGAGTTTACATTAAACATTAGAGTTAAGCATCGTGTTTACAAGCAAATAGATAGAATTTATCTTGTTAAGTAGCATAGGTGTTAAGCCTCGATAAATAGAGTGTTTTCGAGTCTATTTCAGTGAAAAGGTCAGAATTCATTAATTCTGCGATAAAAATTCTCATTTGATCTCGAGTCACGAGTTAATTTTATTTTTCGCTATTAATTTATTTTCTTTTGCTTATTGAGCGACAAGCAAAAAGAGTTGAAAGGTTTTCATTTCAAATTAGTAGAAAATGTTTTCAGGTGAATTTAACAAATTATTTGAGCAAAAGTTAAAAAGCAAAATTCAGATTATCTTGCTCATCTCCATTTACATATAAAATGCAAATTCAAAATGAATTATGAATGAAAATGGAAGCGAAAAAATTTCTTTTTAAAAGCCGATAAAGAAAATAATTAATGTCCTAGCTTTCATACTAAAACTCGCCGAATGAATGTTTCAAAAGCCTAAACTCGAAAATTTAAGCAGGAGATTAAAGTATTAGCTTTTTTCATTTTAGTTTTGTGATTAATGAATATTCGTAATTAAAACTTACATTTCTCGACAAGCGATTGTCAGTAAAAGTAAATTAGTTTCTAGGGAAGCGAACGTTAAAAAGCGATATAAAAATTTCACTTCTTATATTATGTAAAAAAAAACTTAAGCTTAAACTATTCAAAGTCAGTTTAAAATTTTTCTCTTATCTCTATTCATTTTTCAAAATCCACTAATTAAATATCTCATTAAATTTTTTTATACTTCTAATCATAATGACTTTCTCATAAGTTTTTTATGTTTGTTCAGTTTTTTTTAATCCGAACAAACAGTGAAATGTCTAAATTGATTTCGTCAATGCAAAATCTACTTCCAAATCATTTGCTATTTGTAAAATAAATTAATAAATGAAATGAATTCACTCGAGAACTGTTAATTTTATTATTTAAAAATCGATACACCATTTTTGGCTCAAAATAATTTTATTTTGTTATCAGTTGAATGTCACACATTGAATAAATTTTCAAAATGCATATCTCCCTTACACGAAAGCTTAATTTGTTTTTCATTGAGCGATAAACGTTTTTTATATTTAATATATCATTCGCAATTATTATTACAGTGAAACCTCTCTACAAAGGACACCAAAGGGGCCAAAAAATCTGACCGTCATAAAGAGGTGGCCGTTGTAGAGAGGGTATCTTTAATTGAGTTAACTTAGGAGGGTATTTTATTTTAATGTCCGTTAGTGGAGGTGACCGCTCAAGAGAGGTGTCCGTTAGGGGAGGTTTTACTGTATTATTGTGAGAAAAATGAGATATCCTCACGGATTAAATTTATTGAGAGAAGAAATTGTTTTCATTTGTTTCTTATTTTTACGCTTCATTTGAATTTCATATTTCAAATAAATTTAGTTCAAAGTAACAACAACGTTTGTTAAGCGCAAAACTTTTTTATACGCACTTTGTTACGTTTCGATTACGAAACTGTTGTTAGAGTAGTTAAATAAAGTTTTATTAAAAATATTTACACGTAGTCACAAATATACGCAGAAGTTACATGTCGACAAATAATAAGTTTACTCAGCGCAATACGAAAAAGAACGATAAAGCTGAAAGAGAGATAAAAAGCTCATTGTATCGGGGTTAAGCTTAACACAGGTGCTTAAGGAAGCAAATCACATGCTAAATTACAAAGATATTATTACTTTTTTGAGTGAAAAACACAATTCAGATTAATTATTTCAAGTGCGAACATAGGAAAGACATTAGCGTAACACTTCTGAATTTATAACATAAAAGCTGTTTACATTTACTATAATTTACTCTAAATACCCGAAATGACATAATCGAAGAGTATATTAAATACATCATTCGCTAAAATTATGATCAATAAAATAATCGTCGCCATAAAAATAAAGAGCAAACCGTTCTTTATGTTACAAGCGCATTTATGCGACAAACTGTTCTATAAAACTTTATTCGATTTGAATCAATAGACAAAAGCAAATAGAAAAAAAAAATCTTAATATTTGCTAAGAGTATAGCAATTGTGAACCTCTATCCTTGTGAATATTGATTTTCTTCTGCTTTGCGCAATATAAAATTTTAATTTTGTTTTCTTTTATTCTTTTATTTTACATGCAAACTATAGATCATCTGTATCTGCCTTTCACGGCGTGGATATTTTAGTTAATTAAGCTTGAAAAGCTTTTTTTTATATTTTATAAATTGAAAAAAGCAAATTGTGAAATTAAAATAAAAATAAATGAAAATGTGTTAAAAATTTCGTTAACAAAGTTTCCGAAAGTTAACAAATTTTGTTTCTCAATTAAAACTATTAAGAATGAAATTTTTAAATCCATATTTTAAAGCAACTGCTCTCGAATGATCGCTTTATTTCTTAAAATTCTTAAATTCACAAATTGCTTTTAAAACTCATCAATTTAATTAAAATTTGAAATTTTCTACACTTGAGAACAACAAGTTGCATTTTTGTTATTTTTTAAATTATACATGAAGATGTTTTATTTTGTTAAATTTAATGTGAGATCATTTTCGAAGTATTTAATCAACGCAAAGATCATAAATTGGCGTAATTTAATTAATATGCGTTTAAGTTGATTACATTTTTAAAAAAATTGTTGATTTTGAGAATTAAGAGCAAAATAATCAATTTATACGCTGTTTCAGAAAAATAAAATATTGAGATATTCATAAAAAATTAACTTAAGAAGCGATTTGTAGTTTGAATAAAAATTTTGAGAATTAAATTTTCACGATAAGCGCGGATAGGGCAAATGAATAAATAGAGCGAAACGATAAATGTTAAACCATCGGAGAATTTTTGAAGCTCTAATGAGTTCTTAAGACGTCAGTTGGTTGCGTGATCTTTCACTGTATAGTTTGCATCACGTATTCCCCTCCGATTCACGAGTCTCACAATTTTATTTTGGCAAATTCAGCCTTTTTTTCTAGTTAAATTATGATTTGAAGTAAATCAATAAAACGATCGATCTCAACAAAGAAGTTTGAATTTTGAAATGAAGAAGATTTTAAATTCAATTCTTTCTTTCTGCATTTTCGCATCAAACAATATTTGAACAATTTTAATTCGCCCGCATTGAGTAGAGTAAAATAAGTTTATATTCCGATTAAATACACGCCGATACACATCAATATTTAGGAAAATGAATGTTTCTTTAAAAAAATTTTGAATTTATTTTTGATCAGTTTTTTAAGCTCAAATAAAAGAAATGTTAAACAGTAAAAGTTTAATAATCATTTCAAAGAGTCATTTGAAGTCAACTCCTACGCGCAATTATGAATTAGCGATGACATTTAATATTTCGAAAGGTAGAAATAAATTAACGAGCGTTTATTTGAAAATTTCAAAATATTCAAAGTGATTTAATTTAATCTTTTTTTAAAAAAAGAATTAATTTTAATAAGCTTATTTATAAGATAATAAATTTCAATGCGATATTATAGGCGCGTATGCAATTATTAGCTAAGCAAATGATACGAAGTTTGTGGTTTGTAACCGAAGCAAAAACAAATATTTATTCACAATTACACCATCACGGTGTTTGCGCTTTGTGCAATTTGTCTCGATTGTTTTCTCTTTCTACTCTTTTCTTATTATGAGGGTTAATCAAACAAGTTGGACATGATAGACAACTCTTTCGAGAGTATGTTCGTTAGCATGTTTACGTCTAAATGAAAGAAAACGTTTTCTCAGCGACTAAGACACAGTTGACACGAAGAGTTTTATTCATTGTTTTTTCCTCTCTGAAATAGTATTTAATTAAAATTTATTTCTCTTTGTATTTTGTCTCAAACAAGAACTATTCTCAAAAAGGGAATTGAGAAAAAAGGAATAATTCGGAATTAACAAAATCTTATTTCATAGAATTTAGCTTGTCAAATAGAAAGTTTAATTTGCTAACTTATCTTTTATAATAAGATTAAATAATTAATTAAATTATACATAATTTATGATAACGTTTTTGATTGAAAAATCAGCATTGATAGAGCGCACTTAAAGGAATCAAAATTTTTAACATTTTACCGATCAATTTAAATAACTGTGATAGCAGCTATGAATTTAAATGATTTCTGCTTGAATTTTTACTTTTAAATTTGATATAATTAATTATAATCGATTAATTCGAATTCATGCAAAACAATTTTACAACATCACGATCGATTTTATGTTCTTAACCTTTTCATTGAGACAAGTTTTTTTTCTATCTTTTATCGTCTCATCTTTTGGTACAAAATAAATTGTTTTATATACAGATGTACAACTTTGAAGTTCCGCGATTGTACAACGAACGCTGGGAAAAAGAAAACAACAACAATGTGTCTCGAAATGCTAGCATCAGATTCGCGATATAATCACATACGTAAAGCAATGAACATCTTTTCGTATAGGTTAATAGACTTATAAGGTTCATGATTTTTTTTATATCTCTCTTACTCTCATTGCAAAGCAGACACACACACACGTACGCACAACACATAATTGCTTCACTGCGTTTCACTTGATATTATATTTTCGTTTTGTAAACACAATCGTAATCCGTACGCAATGAGCGAAATTAACGGAGACACGTGCAAATGCATCACATGAGAGATAATTTACGTTTATTTTATATCTTGAGCAGTGTAAAAAGCAAGTTAACTCGATTTGCTTATGATCTTCATTTGCGCCTACTAAATTAAGCGTGTTTCACTTGATAGATGAACGAAATAGCGTAAACAAGCTAAAACTTTCTTCTTAGTTTAGCTAAGTTTCATATAGGATTTAAGCTAAAAAGTGAAAATATTCAAATTGAGTATTAAAATTTTAAGTGTGTAGAAAGTTCTTCAATTAAAAGTTTTTTAAGATGAAATAAAGTAAATAAAAATTTGCGCAAAGATTTCTTTCTTCTCATCTACTCGAAAAATGTTTCCCTTTATATTGCTTTAAACTCATTTATTATTAATATTTATTGTCTCATTTTATAGATTGCAAGCAACATTCATTGATTTTTCTTTTTTTGGTGAAAAAATCAACTTCATTCTTTTGATTTTCGTTTCGATTTCAAACTTTGGTCAGTTTACTTTAAATAATTCAAAACTTCATTTCATGTTCAAATCAATTTTTTTTTTACAGAAATGTGAACAAAAAGCGAAAAATTATAAATTCAATTAAGTATTGAATGAAATGATAATGCTTCAAAACTAAATTCACTTATAAATTTAAAAACTCTATTTAAACACTGCATATATGACTTTTCTACCCGCTGCGCTTGATTTGGCATATTAAGGTTTTAAAAATACCAAAAACGACTCTCTTAGCTCGTCTCTTCATATTTTTCAAATAATCGTTTCTTGAAACGAAATGAATAACTAAAAAATTAAAAAATTAAAAAATTGAATATTTAAGGAAGAAATAAATGGCATAGGATAATCTTTTTAATATCTTTAGAGGAAAGAATATTTTTAATAAATGAGAAAGAATATTTTTTTAAAGATTGTTTAAAATAGGTCGAAGCTTATAGAAAATTTTTTAAAAAGATTCGTTAAATAGAAATATAAATCGAAATAAAATTTCATAAAATAATAATAAGCTCTAATTGCTCAAATCAAAGTGAAAAACGAAAATGGTATTTAAGCTTAATACTCTTGTAATGTATCGTATATCCTCGCATTTTACGCCATAAGACTAAAGCGTTAGTTGCTGTCATATGTCATTTTGCCTCGATTGTTAGTGTCATCGCAACTTTTTTTATTGAACCATTTGCCAATGGCAAGAAAAAATGCTTTTTTTCATACTTATGCAAATTGTTCTCCTCAAGAGATTCGATGCCAATGCGTTTAATACGAAGATATGCGGCAAGCGCCAGCTATTATTGAGCAATTGTTTGACTTAATTAAAAGTCAATCACAATTAGCCTGCAGTAGTTTTGATGATGCAAGTTTGATAAAAATAACTTAAAAGATACTTTGCCTTATCAAAAACAATTGTGTTCAAAATTAGATTTTCTTTAATTTTTCTTTATCGAAGCTTTCAACATTTTGATAGCCATAAATGAGTTACAAAAGAAAACATGAAAAAATTCAAATTTTTCAATTTTTTCAAAACACGAAGACGAAACTAAAGTTTTTCAGCTATGTTAGAATTTGCTTCTTTTTGAGTATTTGTAGCTCTCATTGAGGCGAAAACATTTTGCGATTATATTCGGTTTCAAATGAAATTTTGCATGAAGATAGATCGTTAAATCCATTACAAGAATAACGTGCTTCATTTGTAAAAGAGATGAATACGAAATAGTTCATATTTCAACTTATAAATGTCTGGCAAAAATTTTGTTTTTCATACTACGTGACAACTTTTTTCGCAAGCTTTTATCTACTTTCGCTCATAAAAATGCGCTCTTTGTGTTCAATTTAAAAGAATTTCGAATTTGATTAGCAACATTAGCAGAAACTCGATTATTCTAACGCAAAAGTTTTAAAAATTTTGAATGGATAATTTAAATAAAATTTCACAATGGATAAATTTTAATGATTTATCTCGCTTCTCAACCTAAAATATTTGAATTTTTCTTTCGACTTTTGAAGCAGAGAATGTTTATCTGCTTTGAGGAAACGCAAGCAGATAAATGACAAATCTAATGACTAGAGTTAGTATAAATGCATAATTGCATAAAAAATTATTTTATGCCATAAAGGGCGAATTTTGTCGAAAAATGCATAAATAACGAAATTTCTTCTTAAAATGCATAAATAACAAAGTTTTTTCTTAAAATCCATAAAAACAATGTTTCAAAAGTCGAGCACGTAAAATTTTACGCAAAGTTGTGCAATACAATCACATGCGAAATTGTGCTTTTAAAGTAAATTGTGTATTTAATTTAGAAAATATTTCTAAAGCTAACTCATTTGCGCATTTATCAGCTTAGAAGAGTGTAAGTTTGATTCATTTCATAAAACAAA
>NCKU01004586.1:0-11965 GCA_003675995.1 Dinothrombium tinctorium
TATCTAACCTAACCTACCCTAACCAACCTAACCTATCCTATCTTACCCTAACCTAACCAACCTAACCTATCCTATCCTATCCTAACCTAACCAACCTAACCTATCCTACCTTAACCTAACCTATCCTATCCTACCTTAACCTAACTTTTGAACGGTAAGTTGCCGAAAAAATAATTGCAGATTTGAAATCCTCGCCCCAAATTTAGCAAAGAATGATGTTCAAAAATATTTTTTTCGTTTGAGCACATAAACTGCACTTTTACCAAAATTGTTAAAAGAATACGTAGTAAAAAATTGTTTGAAATTTTAAATTTTACATTTCGTCTATTTGCTTTTAAGTTAATAAACAATAAATAGTCATTGAATAAAATTAAGTCAAAATTTTATTGAAAGTTGTTCACAAATAAGCGAAATTTTAAGAGAAGCGAAGTTAAGGCAAGTATATTAGTTATCGAAAGTGAGTTTTAATGCAAAATAACATCAACAAAAAGTTTAAAAGCTCTAAACTTTTGAATAAAATCTACTTCATTTATTCTTTTTTTTTTAATTTTCATTTAATTTCTCTTATAATTGATAAAAACTAAATTTTAGATTCTAAAAAGCTTATAATTTTCTATTTTTTCTAATGAAAAATTTTAATATTTAATTTGAAATTTTGAATGTTTAATTTCTACTGCCTCTAATTTTATGTAGATAAGATTATTATATATTCAAAAATATTTTACTTGATAAAATTTGAAGCTTATCGAACTTTTTATTTAAATAGTTTGTTAAAAATTGTTAAATTTTTTTAAAGTTTCCATTGATACTTGATCCTTAGAACAAAATTTTTTTAATTCACAAACGTATCCGCTCTGCACAATGCTAGAATCAAATCTAACAAGTAATGAAAGTACTATTCAACTTCTTCTATCTTATGAAAGATGTCTCATAATTCTGTATAAAAGTATTGAAAAATTGCTTTAAAGATATTTCAACATAAATAATAAATGAAATAAAAAAATTTAATAAAAAGCACATAATGAGTTTAAACATTTAAAACAAACCTGGTGAGAATCGGTTGAGATTTAGGTCCGCAATCGAAAAAACAAAGACAGAGAATAAAATAGAAGACTTAGACTTAATGTTAAAGTTTACACGCGAATAACTTGCTTCAAGCGCAAAATTCGCACGTATGATGGGGGTAATTCTTGATACCCTAATGAAGTTCTATCTGCATACCAAGTTTCTTTGAAATCGGGAACGGGCACAAAAAATAGATCCCTTGTAAGTAGTAGCAATTCTTAACATAATACCAGAAATGAGTTTTTTTAAATGAAGCGTTTTAAACTAATGAAACGTTTCTAAGACTTCGCTTAACGCATGGACAATGAAAAGATGATCAAAGTAGTGTTTGTTTAAAAAGTTTTGAAAAACTTTTTTTTTAAATAAAACTTCTTTTGAAAGCAACATTGATCATTTATTTACTAATCGCACAGAAATGGACCGACGATAGAATTACAATTTTATCTTTAACATTATCAAAGACTAGAGTAAAGAAATAGGAAAAATGAACGGAAAATCTTTCCATCCAATAACCGCTTCGTGAATCGTTTAAAAAATTTTTTAAACAATTCAAAAAGTGCTCTTGCACGGTTTTTAAACATTTGTAAAAACTTTCGGAAATGTATTTTTTGTAGAATTTACTTGAAATACATGTTAAGCATTTTTTTTATTTTCGCCTATTCAATTTCAAAAATTTCCGTTCGTGAATTTTTTAGCAGAAATAAGAAATTTGATTTCCTCAAATTCTATTTTTATATTCACTAAGCTTGATTTCTTTATTATAATCTCTTAAGCTTAATCGTTTATTGTGGTTAAAGTTGACTCCACTAATCGAAACGAAAATGATAAGTAAAGCGAAAATTTTAGCTGTTTTGTACTTCATTCTTTGCCTCTATGGTTTGTATTATCTTATGTCATCAAGTTGATTCTATATTTTCTAAATTAGTCATATCTGTGTTATCTACTACGAAAAAATCTAAAAATAAGGATGATGATGCTGCTGCTGCTGCTGATGATGATGATAATTATGCGGAGGAGTTAGAAGAAAAATTTTAAAACATGAAATGAAAATATGGAATGTGTTTGTATCTTCAACAGCCTCCTTATTAAAGTTTAAAGGTTTTATTTAAAAAGTTTTGCTTTTGATGTAATTATTTGAAAGCAATAAATTATTTAAACTGAAAAATATTGCTCATTATTGCATCGAAAAAGTTTAAATACTTAATAATTGTGATATTAAAACTTTAAAATAACTTGAAATGTATCGATTATAAAAAGCATTCTAATTATTGAGTTTTCTTCGAGTGCATAAATAAATCAATCAATCACTTAACAAACTTGTTCTTTTGCCTGCGATCGTACTTTGAAAATTGCAAATAAATTCTGGTGACAGCAGTTGAAAGGCACATGACAAATAAATAAATGAAATAAAAGTAGAGATAGCAATAGATTCCGATGAAGTAAGCAAAAACAACGGCCTTTATGCATTTATGTATGCGTTCTAATAGCAATTTAAAGATAGTGGATACATTAAACAAAGAGTTCAGTTTTTTAAACCCGCTTTAAATATTTTTGA
Source organism: Dinothrombium tinctorium (assembly GCA_003675995.1). NCBI lineage: Eukaryota > Metazoa > Arthropoda > Arachnida > Trombidiformes > Trombidiidae > Dinothrombium > Dinothrombium tinctorium. Next base: position 2,621 of record NCKU01004586.1, read on the forward strand.
TTTCTATGTTAATTGAAGCTATTTTACCTTAAGAATAATGACAAAAAACATAATTAGCTGTTTTATTGATTTACTTAAAAATCTGATTCAATGATGTCCATTTTACTCTTAAATGAAAAAGTTTTTGTTGATTAAATTTAATAAATCGCACTTTCAATAAATTTTTATTTCTACGTAATACACCTGTTTTAAAGTATCAAATTTCTTGTCAAGAGAAATCATTAGCTTAATTCAATAGTTAATGTAACTAGCAACTATTATAAGTGTAAAAGTTTGATTGAAAAACGTGGAACTTGAAAATAAGATCGAAGCTGAATTGAAAATTGAAAAATATGATATGTGAAAAGAAGCATTGCAAGCATATCGGGTGCTTATTACCTCAGATACATAGTTTTTTTCGGATAAATTAAGCGCAATTTCACTAATTATTATCGTTAAGCTATTTTTCAACAACAGAGCTAGAAATTTTCGGGACTCTCTCAAATAATTCATTTTTTAAAACTTCATGATGTTTTTAAATTAATATAAAAGAAATTCGACTTAGAGAAAAAGCCGATAGAACAGAAACAAAGAGGATTTGAGTTTCAGCAGAGTCAAAAAGAAAATTACACACTTCAAAACACGGAGCTTGATTGAATTCGACGGTCGAAGTTGCCTTTGTTTATATTAAAATTTTAAAGCATAAATTTAATAAGTAAACTCAAACCCCCATTAATAATAAAATAAAAAATGATTAATTTTAAATATATTAAAGTGTATAGTTCCCAGTGACCATTTAGCAAATTTAGGCTCAATTCTAAATGATCAGCCGAAATGTTTGAATATGTCATATCTCCATCTGGCGACTGAAAAAATCTGAATAATCGATTACAAAAAAATGCGTTCATTGTAATCATAGATTAAACTTATGATTACTTCATTTGCTGATGAAAAACGAGTTTTTAAAATAGTAATTGAAATCTGCTTTAAGAATGAGTTCTCCTAAGTCGTTTTAGTTAAGTGTTACATCTCTGATTTTCTGATTAAAAATTTTTAGCGCCTCCAACATTTTAAGATCAAATGGCACTTTTGAGCACAATATGTGACAACTTTTCAGTTTGTCTTCATCAGCTAACTTTCGGACTTGAAATGACTTGATTTTTGATGCCTCTTATCTTTGCTCTTAAAGTGTTAATTTAGAACAGATAAAGCTTTAGTTTATTTATTTATTGTAAGCACCGAAAGTAAAGCAAAGTAAAAGCCGAAAGTAATGGAATCTCAAATGATTTTTATAAGATTTTAATGAAAGTACTTGTCAAATGTAATCTTGTAATAGAAGATAGGTAGCGTGAGATATTGCTACTTAAATGCATTGAAAATATTGCTTTTAAAAGTGCTTATCAAAAAATAAAAGAAGAGATAAAACTAAAAATATCCAATATATTGAAGTTTTATCATAACATTTGTTCAATACATGAACAAACCTAATAAAAAAACAGTTAAGATTTTCTAGAACATTCGAAAAAATAACAATTTTTGCCATTGACTCAATGTTAACATTTGAGTGCGGAAAACTTGCTTCATTGCACAAAATGATTTTTGTCATTTTTAATACGCACATGAAGCTCTATTTCCATACTTTGTCTCCTAAAAATCGGGATTTGTCGATACAAGTCGTTTTTTAGTAAGATTAAAATATGAAATATATAAAGTTGACCAGGAAAAAATTTAATAATGTGCTTCATTTCGATCGAATAACTCACAACTAAAATCGATCGAATTGTCAGCGTTTTATGTTTTATATGTTTTTTTTTTCAGTGATTTGAGGAACTAAATGAATTAATTTCGAATTCTGAAAGCGAACTTGAAGTGCCGACATGAATAAATTTTTTGAGTTATAAAATTTAATTTTAGAGGTAATTTTATTTCTGAGAGACATTATCTTCATCTATTAAAATTGGTTTTAAAAAATAATTTACAGACTATATGCCAAAATAATGATTTTAATAAATAAGATTTTTATTTTTTTAAGGTTGTGAAAAATTTAAAATAAATTTCTTACTTAAAAAGAATTGGAGAATAAAAAATTTTTGTTATTAGAAATAAAATCTTACTTCTAAAGCAAAATGATATTAAATCAAAAATGAAAGTTAAAACAACGATTAATATGAACATGAAAAGCACTCACTAAATGTAACTTATTCACAAACATACACGAGTAAATTTTTAGCTTATGTATTCTATTCAAACTAATTTGAATTGAATTGAATCGAGAAATAGTTTTGATCAAAAAGCGTTTTCAAATTACTTTTTTACACTTAAATTTTCATTCATAGAATAAATTAACTAAAAAAATCATTTGATTTTATCTTATGCTACAAGTTTTTCATTTACAGTTAAAGCAATAAAATTGTGCGATAAAATATGCACTAAATAAGCAGATAAGGTAGCAAAACTTTTATGAAAAAAATTGTCAATTTTACTCACAATCGTTGAGTCGATTTAAGATAAAAGAGCAGAGAAATCACACAAAAAGCACTTTTACGCTCGCTATAATAATAAAATTAAAAAATATTTTATTTTAGATGCCCTTTTAATCAAAGGTTAAAATTGACTTTTTGTGTGAAACTGCACATTTTTCATAATTTTACTGTATTTAACAAGTTTAACAATAAAAATTTCTCTTTATTTCATTATAAAATTCGTCATTTCTTTGGGAGTTTTTTTTTCAATTTTATTCATTTATAACACGCGTTTGTTTTATTATGCTCTCACATCATAAGAAGTGAGGAAGAGATATGCGTTTTACTTTGTTTTCAGTAATTAGCTGAATGTTGTTTGTTAAAAAGCTACTAGAGAAGTTAACGACAGGCAGTTGCATTCAGTATTTAAGGCACTTATTGATGCTCTAAGATGGATATTGAGGAGAAAATTACAAGAAAAAGTTTCTTCGATTCCGCTACATTTCTTTCGAAATTATTATTCGGGTAAGTGAAAAAAATTCTAAAATTTTATTAGTTCATTTTTTTTCTTACTACTAAGCTGGTCATTGAAATTTTTTGCCACTGGGTTTTGGCGAGAATTGAATTTAAATGATTATTCAAAATGTAGTGCAAAAGATGAAGCGAAATATTTGTTTGAAAAACTGAATCAGTAAGACTAATTAACTAGATATAAGCATAAACTAAATTTGCTTTAATCAGACAATGGAAAAGGGAGCTAAAATACGCGAAAGAGAAAAATAAAAAGCCGAGCATTTTAAAATCTATTCTAAGAACATATGAAGTTGAGCTTTTATTTTTAACATTGATGCACATAATAGACGTAAGTTCGAATCTCAAGATCGATTCTTGCGCATTTTCGCTCTTCACGCTAGGAAACGATCGCTTTGTGTCATCCTCTTCTGATTGGCATCATTGTGCGTTATTTCTCACCCGCAAAATCTGAAATTACAACGAGCTATGAGGAAGCGAGAAACGCTGGTATCGTTTTATGTTCGACTTTATTTGTTTACAGCGTTTGTCGCCATCATTACTTTTTTTACTCTCAGAGAGTGGCACTCAGAGTGAAATCTGCTCTTTCAGCGCTTGTGTTTCAAAAAGTAATTAAATTAAATATCTTCTTATACGATCTAACGAATTTTTTTTTCGGTTTAAGATACTAAAACTTAGCAAATCAGCAACCGGTCAAACAAACATTGGTCTTGTTCTCAATTTAATCTCAAACGATTTAAATAAAATCGATGATGTAGGTGATTCGAGGCATTTATGATATTCAAATGTATTTTGAAAAAAGGTTGCTTGGACATTATTTTTTATTATTGTTGCTCCATTCGAGCTAGTAGCGGTTCACGTTATTCTCTGGCAATACATGGGAATCTCTTGTCTCGCAGCGCTAGCGATTATCATCGTGTACAGTTTTACACAATGGTTTTTAGCTAAATTACTCAATAAATTTAGGTAAATATTGCTTTGACCTTTTTAAAAAATTAACATCGCTTCGAATCGAGGTTCAAGACAACAGTGTTGACAGATATAAGAGTAAAAATAATGAGCGAAATCATCAATGCGATGAGAGTAATAAAAATGTATTGCTGGGAAAAAGCGTTTGCTGATAAAGTTGAAAACAGCCGAATGTAAGCATGCAATGAATTCAATTACTGTTTATGATCATGTTGATTGCTTTTGTTTTTCTTTTTTCTTTGACATTTTAGATCAGAAGTAAAACAGATGAAGAACAGTTACGCTGTTCGTATGGTGAATTTTGTGACTGCCGAATTAGCGACAAAAATTTTAGTTTTCTTCACATTGTTAGTGCATTTGTTGTTAGGAAATCAGCTTAACGCTGAGATTACATTTGTAACACTCGCATTATTTAATGTGATTCGCTATCCGGTCACATTTCACGCGCCCAATGGCATAGGTTATCTAGCAGAAACATTGGTCACCTTACGGCGTATTCAGGTTTGTTGAATTATTTAATTTAATGTACTGAATGATAATTTCTCATTTTCAGGAATTGTTATTGCTCGAAGAACGACAAGATGATTTAAAAGAAATAAATTTTGCAGCGCTGCCAAAAGGAAGCATTCACTTCTTTAAATATTGCGGCAAATGGACACGAGTATGTGGCTCAAAATTAAACCATTTAGAAATAAACTAAAGTCACTTTTTCTCAAAGAAATTAGATCGGATAAATTTGAAAAACATAACGATGCAAGTAGAACCGGGTGAATTGGTGATTATTGCGGGACCAGTGGGAAGCGGAAAAGTATTCTTTCTAATTAAATAAGCAATCGAAATGCTAACTTCTATTTAAAACATTTTTAGACTTGCTTGCTGATGGCAATTTTAAACGAAATCGAAAAAATTTCTGGTAATTGTCGTGCAGTTGGCCACCCATCTTACTCTCCTCAAGAATCGTGGTGTTTCAATGGAAGTGTAAAGCAAAATATTGTATTCGGACGAAATTTTGATAGCAAAAAATATGCGAACATAATTCGTGTGTGCGGACTAGAAAAAGATTTGAAATTATTGCCATTTGGTGATCAAACCTTAATCGGTGAAAGAGGTTTTACGCTAAGTGGCGGACAAAAAGCGCGGATCAATTTGGCAAGGTTGAATGAAAAATTTAAAATTATTTAATTTTAATTTTTAAATTAAATCTCAAGAGCTGTCTATGGTGAAGCTGATTTTTACATTTTCGATGACCCTTTGAGTGCTGTTGATCCCGCCGTCGGCAATCACATCTTTGAAAGGTTGTAAACTGTAACCTTTAACCTTTTGAATCTACTAACGATACATAAATTAAAATTTTAGATGCATTCAAAAGTATTTATCAGGCAAAACTAGAATTCTTGTCACTCATCAGTTGCAATACATCAACAAAGCGGACAAGATAATGATTTTAAAGGATGGCGAATGTCTTGCTTATGGAACCCCTCAACAGCTTCAAAAAGCGGGAATTGACTTCTTAGCGTTGATCGGTAGTGAAAAGGAAGAAAGTGAAAAGGTTGAACTGACAATGATCGCGATCGACGAAATTTACGAGAAAAATGAAGCTCACAATGTTGAAACTATACCACTAAGCGCACGAATGAGTCTCGTTGCTCATATTGAAAGCAAAGAGGAATATTCGACAAAAGGATCGATCAAGTTTAAAGTGTATTTAGATTATTTCAAAGCGGGAACGAATCATTTCATGTTCATAGTTACAATTGGCTTTGTTTTATTTTCTCAATTCTTATATAATTATATGGACTATTGGCTCGCTTCGTGGATGGATTATACTCAATCTGCTTCATTAGATCGCAAAGAAATTAATTTAACACTGTCTAGCCAAGAGGCGAATAATCGAGATTTTTTTGTTTACGACGATCAAATGAAGAATATTACTTTCTATGCAATCGCTATGCTCGTATTACTTTTGACTTATGCGCTCAGAATCGCAACTAATGTGTTAATATGTTTGAAAGCTTCTATTAATCTTCACAATCGGATTTTCTCTCGTCTTTTACGCGCATCAATCGCATTTTTTGACAACAATCCGACAGGTTGGTGCAAAACGAATACAACTTTGCTTATTATTTAGTTTCAGGTCGTATATTGAATCGCTTCACTGGTGATATGGGGTTTCTCGACCAAAAAATTCCGATGTCTTTACTAGACATAAATTTGGTAAAGAATTTCTTTTAAATTTTTTTAACTTAATTTTAAATCAAAATTTTCAGACTGTTGGCGTTGTTATCGGCTCTACTATTGTTTCCTGTCTAGTTGATCCTTATTTGATAATTGTCGCTACATTTTTACTTGCAATTAGCCTGCCTTTGAGAAGAATTTATTTACGAACAGTGAGCAATGTGAAAAGAAATGAAGCGATAAGTATGTTTACACAATGTCTATGTAAAATAGTGAAAATTACTTTTTTTAAAAGCCCGAAGTCCAATCTTTACAGAAATCAGCACCACATTCGATGGCTTAACATGCATTCGCGCATTTAAGTACGAACATAAGTTTGAAGAACAATTTCACAGATTTTTGAACGATAACAACGCTTGTAAATTTCTCTGGTACGCCTTATCGCGTTCATTTGGTTTTATTTTAGACTGGTTCACAATTATTTTCTTCACTTCAATCACAACGATGTTACTTATATTTCCAGAAAGTATGAAAGATAAAATTGATTCAAAACTAATTATCATTAAATTATAGACATCAAAGGAGGTACAGCCGGTCTCATTCTCTCGTCTGCGATTATTCTAATCAACGAGTTTCAATTTTGTATTCGTATTATAAGCGAATTCGAAACCCAAATGGTTTCAGTCGAACGAGTTCTTGAGTACGGCGAAATACCTTCCGAAGCTCCGCTCAAAATAGTTGAAAAAAAACCTCCAGCTAATTGGCCGAAGAACGGCTGCATAGTTTTCAATCACGTTTACCTTACTTATCCTCACACTATGAATCGAGTTTTACACGATTTATGCTTTACTATCGATGCGGGTACTAAAGTTGGTATTGTGGGTAGAACTGGTGCTGGAAAGAGTTCAATTATAACAACTCTTTTTCGATTGATCGAGTTCGACGGCTTAATTTCGCTCGATGAAGTTGATATTAAAAATATCGGACTACACGATTTGAGAAAACAAATTTCAATTATTCCACAAGATCCGATTTTATTCAAAGGCTCATTGAGATATAATTTAGATCCGTTTTATGAGTATAAAGATGACTACATTTGGACTGTTTTAGAATCGGTTGAACTATCGAAATTAGTCAAGTCTATTCCTGGTGAATTGGATGCTGAATTGTGCGAGAACGGATCAAATTTGAGTGTAGGCCAGCGTCAATTAATTTGTTTAGTTAGAGCTTTATTGAGCAAAAACAAAATACTGATTATGGACGAGGCAACAGCGAACATCGATCACGAAACTGATTTTCTGATTCAGAAAGCAATCAAACAGCATCTTAAATCATGCACCGTATTGACAATCGCGCACAGATTGAATACAATCATCGATATGGACAAGATTTTAGTTCTCGATTCTGGACGTGTGCTTGAGTATGACGCTCCTTATTTATTACTGAATAACGAGAAGGGACACTTCAAAAGATTAGTTTCACAATTAGGTGACAAGATAGCCAATTCGTTGTATCAAATGGCAAAAAATGCTTATGAAAAAATCGAAAACACAAACTTATGAATGACAAATGATTTGATTGGTTATTCAAGCGAAGAGTTTGAGTTAAATTTTATATTTAAAGACTGTTTGAAGAGAAAATATTTTTATGTTGAATTTAGAACCAATTGAAAACATTAAATTGAATGCTCTAGTTCCAAGATTTTAAAATCTTAAAAAATATCTTTCAGCGCTTTTTACTTATTAAACTTTCTGTTTAATTCTGAATAAACGATTGAATGTGAATTTTAAATGCCTTTTTAAATAATTTTTATAAATAAAATTTCAAATAAAAGACAATTTTTATCAACAAAGCTTGAAAGCAAACACAAAGTACTTTCATAAGCATCGTTTAAAATTGCTGCTCGATTACTGGCGGCGCAAATGATGAATGCAACAAGAAATTACTAATTTCAGTTTTTTGATTAGTTAAAATATTGCTAGTAAATTGTTTTTTCGAATATCTTTTCATAATTCGCTGTTTTACTAGTTTGAAGCTTGCTAAATTAAATCAGCGCTTTACAGTTTACACGCTAGACAGTTTACAACTATCAGCGAATGATCGCGTTTATTGTCAAAATCGTTTTTCACATACCCAAAGTGACGAGTTGAACAATCGATGTAAAATTATTCTTCGATCGTTTCTTCTTTAGAATTCTTGAATACAGCGTATTAAAAATGAGATTAATCACGAAGAAAAGATTCACCATAACCAATAATGGAGGAATTTTATTTACTTTAATTTAAAAGGCTTAAAGATTGCACAGAACTTTCATTTTAACAAAGTAACGATGACTTTTAGTTTAATTTTTTATGACACACGAGAAAAATTTCACCAAGTTCATTTTTTTTTCTTTTATTTGAACGTTTTTCAAGTGAAGTTTGAGAAAATAATAAAACGAAATAAGTAAAATGTGAATATTTTATTAACAAAATACGCATTTCTCTTTGAATCGACATTCAGTTGCTTGCAAACGCTTTGAAATGTGATATGAAAAACAACAAAATGTGGTCTCCAACTTACCGATGACCGTATGAACAGAAAAACACAAATCTGTATACAGTAGTAATCTCTTTTATGAGAAAATGAATTATGAACTTGAAATGTAAATCTAACGAATTTAAAAACTGTTTCTCGTTCACTTTCCTATCACACAAAACTAGAATAATGTTGAAGTCATTTTTAGACTAGCTTAGAGTTTTACTTTCAACATTTTTCAATTGTTGATTCAATCACAAGAGATTACTATGTGTGCTAACTAAAACAAAAGCAGCTTAATTTACTTTTAACAAAATCGTCAAATGAATAAACAATCAAAATTATTTTTCACTCAATAAAACACAATTGCTTTTCATTATAATTTAAATACAATAAAATCCATTTATTTTAAATTAAATTATGTTTTGATTAATTATAACTGTATTGAAATAAACATTTAAACGCGTTTAAATTTTGTCTCGAATTAGTCGCGAAAAAGTAAAGTTAGAACAATTGTTTTCAATGTGAAGTAAACAATACAAGTCAAAAATTTAAAGCAATTAATGTATTATTGCTATTGCCATTGGTTTTAAATTGATATGTTATCGCTATAGCCCATAGAAATAACATTACAATGTTAAGTCTATGGCCATAGAAATAACATTATAGTGCAAAGTGTATGGCCATAGAAATAGCATTGTAATGTTAAGTC